>RQIL01023777.1:0-19022 GCA_003951145.1 Jimgerdemannia lactiflua | reverse complement strand
AATATCTGGAAGAATGAATAAAAATAATTATTAATTAAATGTGAAAAAAATTTGAAACTAATGGAGAAATATTCAAAAAAGGATAATAATTAGTCATTTCTGAGCATTAAAAGAATCAAGTAATGAAGGAAGTACATAAGCAAGGTCATATAGAAGAAATAAATATATATAAAAAAGCAAAAAGAATTATATAATGACCTGGAATAGAAGAAGATATCAGGCAATTTGTCAGAACTTGGGACAAATGCCAAAAACAGAAGTAAGACCAATAAGATCAACCCTCTGGATCAGTAGACATCAAAGTAATACTATTTGTCTATATTGTAATAGATATAATTAACCCTCTACCCCTGATATTGATAGATAACTAATATGTCATTGTAGTTATAGACCTATTTATAAAATGAATAGAGGCCAGACTTTTCAAGAAAGCCAATGTATGGTCAATTGCTGATTTTCTGCACAGAGAAATCATCTGCTGATTTAAGACTTCAAGACAAGTTACTACTAATAGAGAGATGGAATATATCAAACAATTCTATAAAATTCTCTATAAGAATTATAAGATCCAACTTATTAAGATCATGGCTTATCACTAATAAGAAAATAGATAAGCAGAAAGGACTAAGAATGTTATTGCTAAGATTTGTGATGAATATCAAAATTGAGACCACTATCTTCCAATAGTATTATCCATTCTCTAGAATATATAATCACAAAGTATTCATTTTATACTATGAGAAATATTATTTAGTAAAGTAAATTCTAGTAGAAGTTTTTTTAGCAAACAGTGATATAATCTGGAAGTATGTAGATATAGAGATATAGAGATTATATCAAATTAGGAAAAAGGTAGATAATTATATAATCAAGGCATAGATACTACAATAGAATAATGTAGAAAAGACTCACAAGTCTCTGGAGATTATTAAGATAGGAGATGAAATTCTGATATATCTAAATATAGTAGAAGCTTCTTAATTATGAAAACTGGAGCTTAAGTAAGAAGGACCTTATCTTATATAAGATATAAAAGAGACTACTTTCAGACTTCAAAAGCTCTCAGATATAATCATCTCTACTAATATATATTGAGACAGACTAAAAAAGTACTATAGTTAATCAATAAAGTACTATTACAGCTCTCAAGATCACTAGTACTACCCAATGATTTATAAAAAGATAGTAGTATTTCACTAAACTACCAATAATAGAGGAATTCTTTAATAGTATCCAGAGTATAATATATATTGTGATGTACATAATTGATGATACATATCAGAATATGGAGTATTAGTAACTACTAGGATCAGATGATATAACAGCATGATAATCAAATGAATAACCTAATCTATCAAGTGACTACTCCAAAAGAAGCAATGATAATCCAAGACAAAATAAAGACTATGTTATTTAAAGGACTTAGCTTCAACCTCAGAAACCAGCACTAAAGAACAAGTACTCTATATACAATGCCTCTCACCTATCACTTCAACTAGACCTTCTGCTATTCTACCCCTTTGCCAAGCCTCAAGACCCTTCTCTTCAATGTCACCAAGATGGCTATCTGGTGCCTGAATACTTCAGACCATCTGAACTTCTACACTGAAGACCTTGGATACTTCATCAACTACTGCTACATCATGATCCAGTAGCTTAAAAATACTACTGATTGGATGACCCTCTGGTATGACTATGAAATTGATCACTATCTCTGCAATGAAACTCAAGAAGATGACCAGAAAGATCTTGCTGCTGAACTGTTAACTACTAGCCAGCTTATCAAGAGAGCCCTTCATGTCTACTGAATCTTCTGCCATATTCTCTGAGCCATAGCATACTTATAAGGAATAACTATCAAAAACATCATCTGCCTTTCTACTGAAGAAGTCAATTGGGTAGAAGCCAAAGTAGCTTATTATATTGGCAGTAACTGCATTGCTGTGGGAAGTCAACAAACTGAACTCATCCTGCCAGGTTTCCACACTATACCTCTCTGAGACAACTACCAAAATTACCTCATGAGTCTTATGGAAATATTTAAAGGACCACCTATTACTATTAAAGTACCTATTGGAGCTACCCCAACTATCCACCACTCCATCAGCTATACTTTGCATCACATTGTCTGAGAACTGAACCAAGAAGTTCAAGAAGTCTCCATTCAAGAGAAAGAACCTCAAGACTCTGCCCCCAAAGCAGCCCCTTCTGAAACTGAGACTGATAAGTTCTCGAAAGAAGAAGAAAAAGAATAGCAAAGGATTTATCAGTCCTCTGTCTGCATCCAAGCTATTCAAGAATTAGAGAATGTTATTGAAGATGATTGGCTACTATTCTACCCCCTCACCTCTTGGCTGGCACTCTCTCTCTTCAAAGAACAGAATGATAAAGTCACAATCCAGCAAGATAATTTGCTTACTACTGATGAAGGGTACTATACCATTTAAAGTACAGATCAGTACCTTCTTGTTACTTATAAATACATCTCTACACAAGTGTGTTATAGTTTAACTACATACAGATAGCCACTCTTAAACATTTCTTGTCAGTGGCACAAGGACTCTAACCCTTATAATATAACTAACTGCTGGTACAACACTCATTGCCACCAGCAAACCAATAATATAAACCACTGATCTATTGCCACTGGTAAGCCAATAGCTTAACCACTAAAGCTCTCACTACTGGCAAGCCAATTGCACAGCTAGTAATCTATAACCACTGATAACATAAACACTACACCTTGCCACTGGCAAGCCAATAGCAGCAGTTAGCAACTATTGCCACCAGTAAGCCAATAGCATAACTTAGCCATATATGATACTCAGCTGCCACACTATAGTTAGCCAGATAGCAACCAGCCAGCAAATATATATAAAATAGCCTAGAAGAAAGAGTAAATGAACCTCAGTCAATTGGCTTTTATCTGAATGATAAAAAGTCTAGTATAAGATAAATCAACTTAAGTTTGAGTGTGAGAACTTTGAGAAAAGACTCCAAGAGCCAAGGATAACTCTTATTCAAGACTACTGTTATGATACAGAAGCCACCAGGAAGCCACCAGGAAGCCACCAAGATAAGAAAATTAACCACTATAAATATTCAAGTTTCAAGATAGCCATTATGATATGGAAAACTGCCAAGTTAAGGAAACCAACTAGCCTAATTCAAGATTGCTACCAAAAGATAGCCAGGAAACTGCTGCCAATATCCTGTTAACCCAATCACACATTTGGACCAATCATTATTTAGACCATACATTCAGACTATATTCAAGAACAAGATCTATGCATTCAAGTATTAAGACCCCAGAAACCCACTCAAAAAACCCTAAGGATACCATACTGTCACTTGCCATTCACTTGTCCTCAAGTTAATAAGTTAAACATAAGAGTAAGCCATTGACCTCTGTTTTCTCTACCCACTATACTACAAACCACCAAACTCAAGAGTTATCAACCAATCATTACATATGTTAATTGACCCCACAGATTACATATTAAGCTTACAAACCCAAGTAATCACTACCAGAAATGTCCTTTAAGTATGATTGAGCCATCATCCACTGAATAATCAAGCTATTAACTTGAAACCCATCATTGACCCAAATTCCCAACATCATTATCAACCTCTAACTTTGATGACATTTTGAATAATCTATCACATAACCAATAACCCATAATTGATATTGAACATATACAAAGATACTAGCACACTTCACCAAGTGGCACATTGAGCCATACTTGAAGCTTATAGTTATACAAATTGCACACAACATTTTGGAGGCTCAACTGGAAATAGTTTTCTTATAGACTTGACTTTTTGACTCAAGAACTTAGCAGCCATCTACATTGGAGAATTCAGGAGGACCTAGCCAGCAATAAGTTCAGAGATAGCCCTCTTCAGCAGAAAAGAAAACCCATACCATTGTCAGGACAGCAGCCAGAACTCTATTCAGAAACAATAGCCAGAAAACTGAATCAGAAAAAAGAAGTGACCCAGATTACGGCTTGACCTCAAGGGAGAGAAGATAACTCAGAGGACAACCACAACCCCTTCAGCTTCAAGATCTAGAAGAAGACCTTTCTGAGGAGTACCAGACCTAAATCTATAGGAAGAACTCAGACAGGAGTGACTACATCACCACAGCCATGAATCAAGCTACTCTACTAGACTGAGTATACTTTGAAATATCTGAAGGAGAGGAGGACTACCATCCATATAACTCAGGGGATGAGCTCAATCTATATCACCATACAGATAGTAATACAGACTTTCAGCAAGGTAAATAGAACCTCACCACTTCACAATAATAAGGGGCAGATGAATCCAACATCAGTTACATTAGTCCACTTGCACCTATCTGAGCTTCAGTACCTTGGTTACTTACTCTCTACCACTATCAATAAGAAATAAGGAACAATACCCCTCTTAGTGCCTCAGTATTCAATAGCCACTACTAACCAATTAGGAGATCACTACCTTCAAGAACCTCTACCCTGGCCTTAGTCAGAAAAACTAGATTCTCTACACTGCCAAGATACTGTCCTCTGCCAGAACCTCTTATATATCAAGCATCTTCACCATCTCTATCTCTACAAGGACTATTAAGAAACACCACACCCAATCTAAATTCAGATAGAGAAGATAGTAAAGATGAGTCAGACATGAGCTATCTCTAGAATTTTAACAGAGCAGACAGTGAAGACAATGAGGAGTTCATCAGAGAAATTGAGATATAAGTAGCCACCAAGCAATAGAATGCCCAAAGACAACTCAGAATTATAGAG
Organism: Jimgerdemannia lactiflua; assembly: GCA_003951145.1. Taxonomy (NCBI): domain Eukaryota; kingdom Fungi; phylum Mucoromycota; class Endogonomycetes; order Endogonales; family Endogonaceae; genus Jimgerdemannia; species Jimgerdemannia lactiflua. Next base: position 14,232 of record RQIL01023777.1, on the reverse strand, counting down.
TCACTCTTGAGAGGTGCAGCCCTATAAAGATACAACCAAGCCAAGCAGAATGGAGGTGAAATCTATAGAGAAGAACACACCAACCACCTTCAGAATAGGGACTATCCTGAAAGATGTACCACCCACAAGACCTGGCTCCATACCTAGTTCAATAATCTTGAGTGACAACAAAAAGCACAAGAGGCCTTAACCTATATGAGTCAAGCAGCCAATGAAATCTCAAAGAGTTTCTATCATTAGATCCAAACTCCAATAATCAAGGCAAACCTGTAGCCCATGGTCCAACTGGCACTAGCTTTTACTACCTTCCTCAATGGCCTATATCTGGAGCTCTGAAGGCAAGTCATTAGAATGAGTTACCAGAGTATTGAGCAGCAAGTTGCTGAAGTGCAAGAATGTTGGGAAGCAGACTACAGACCAGCCTAACAAGTGTAAGAACAGTATGAATCAATTAGAACTGAAGCCCTGAGGACTTGTGGAACCATGGTAGAACAAGAGAATGTCTACCTCAGAGCCCAGATCACCACCTATGAGAGTAGGCCCCCTTCCTCAATGCCAACTCAATTCAGACAACAGCAGCACCCACCATTGAGAGCTCAAGAGGACCCTATGACCATGCTCACCAAACAAATAAAAGATCTAGCCATTGTAGTGGCACAGCTGAAAAACCAAGATGGAAGGCAAAAAGACTACTATTGTGACAACAGACCAGTCTACTGACAACAAGACAATAGGAGTTCTTCTCAAGTACTATCAGCCACAACTACAGACTCAACTACAATAAGTTTCCATACCCTTACCTGTTTCTACTATAGAAATCAAGGCTACATCCAAAGGTTCTGTCTGAGGAAGCAAGCTACTCAGTCCAATGACAGAAACATCAATCTCATTCAGATGGATGAAGAGATGTGAGAAATGGAAGAAAAAGCAACCTGGCTTCATGGCCAAGATGACACCTATCTATACTATGAAGCTTTTCTATCCAAGGTAACTTGGGATACCACTCCTGCACAGATCAAAGGATGAGGAAGACCCCCAAGGACCCCACTCCTGCCACTTTTGCCAGTGACAATATCCACAGACAAGCACCCAAGACATGGGTATTCCTCCTCAGACACTCCCCAGGAAAATGATAAGTAAGTCAGAAGAGACACTCTTGAGCCTGAAGCCAGTCCATCAAGAGCATCAAGGACTACTTTTCTGCCTGACCTTGAAGAAGATGAACATATGAGTATAGAGTCCTCAGCAGATGAGATGCTCATTAGAAATGAGAGACCTTGTTCCCAAGGACTCAGACATCAGAGGAGCAGCAAACCACATGTAGCAGCCTTACTTTGGAAATAAATCTACCAATAGAATACAGGCCTCACTATTGAGCAAGTCCTCAAGAATGCCCCAGAAGTGAGATGAAAATTCCTGAAGGAAGCCAAGAAAGATATCAAGAGACTTCCTATCCAGGGACCACATATGCAAGAGCTCAGCACTATCTATGTGGTGCATGAAAATCAGTATCAAGAACATCAATCCATAAGGCTCACAAATGGAAAAGTATATGGAGAAAATGCCTGAATCCTTATCAACACCAGAGCAGCAGTCTGCATTATTACTCAGAAAATATTGAATAGAATAAGATGGAGAATTGACAAAGAAATAAAGGCAAGAGTCATTATGGCAGATGGATCAGTATCTACTCCCTTCAGACTTGTATGAGACATCCCCATTTAAGTAAGGAAAGCCTGCCTCAATGTACCTCAAGCCATCATGACCCCCACAACCTCCTATGACTTGACCCTAGAAACAGACTGACTACATTGAGTTGGAGTTAATGTAGATATCAAGAGGTAACTTCTAGTCTTCTCTATCTATAGATAGAAGCACAAGGTGTCAATCAAGTCAAGAGAATCATCAAGGAAAGTGAGCCAAGCTCTAGAGACAGAATGGCAAGGGCATGGTGATACCTCTACTACTACAGAAGATGAAAGTGAAGCCAACTTCTTGCAAAAAATAGGAAGCAACTTCAATGCCCCTGGTGATCAAGATAGCAAACCAGAGAAACTCTTTGTTGGAGTCATTGACATTGAAGATATAGAAGCAAGTATTGATAAAGCCTATAATGAAAGAGTAGTACTCAAGTTTGCAGGACCATTTATACAACCACCACTCCCACTGATAGAAAACTGAATTATACAAGCCTTCCACCTAGATATGTATGAGCACTTTAACTACTTCTACTCACTAAGAGATAACTGCAACAACTGCCAAATCCTGGATCTTAAGAAGGTTCTAATGCCAGCAATCAATAATAGAAATGAATTGAAATAAGTACCGATCCCCAGCCAAGCACAACTCCCAACTCTGAAGATCTTTAAGAAGACCTACCAAGAATAAAAAAAGGTCCTCTTCTGCCAACCTATAGAGACCCTCACAATTGAAAGAGATAGCAACAGTTCCTATACTATTACTCAAACCCTTCAGATCACTCTGCTTACCTATAATAAGTATCAGAAGAGATATTCTACCAGCAAGAAAGTTAAGGAGCAAAATAAAGGCTTTGTTAAGAAAGGATACTGTGACTGTGGAAAGACCTTTACCTGTTATTGGTGTAAACATTGAAGTATTCACCTTAGTAAGAATATCTACAAGAGCTGAGTCAAGAGAAAGGACCCTACTCTGCAAGAATTTCAAATTCACTGGACCTGCCGAAAATGCAAGAAGATTAACTATGAAGGAGACTGCAAGGCCAAAAACAAGACTACTATCTAGAATCTATCTTACTATCATTCATTGGTACTGCCATCCACATCAAGACAAATAAGGAGTCAATCTCACCTTCATCTTTATGAAAGCCCTGGACTCTCTTAGAAGGACTGAATTCAATTACATGAGAAACCCAAAGACACAAGTACACTGGCCATACTTCAAACCAGAGCAAATGGAGTTCTCACTCACAATTATAGCTACCAGAGCACTATTTCTCAAGACTCAGCCAGTTATCTAAGTCAAGTTGCTCTCATCCTGGATACAGCCTCCTCTTGTACAAACAGAAGGATTAGTTGGATATGACCTCTGTCTCCTCTATCAGACAACAATCCAACCCAGAAGCACTAGGACCTTTGACCTTCAAATTGTACTCACTATATCACTAGGACTCTATAAACAACTGGCATCAAGATCATCCTTAGCAGCTGAAGGAATCACCATAGAAGGAGAAGTCATTAATCAAGACTATTAAGGTCCTCTAAAGGTCATCATTCACAACAGTGAAAGAAATCACCAATACTTCAGCCCCTTGAAAGCTATCTGCCAAATCCTCTTCATCAAGACTTTACAGCCTACTATTCAAGAAGTGGAGTAGCTGGATAGTACCAAGAGAGAACAAGGAGGCTTTGGAAGTACCAATAGAGATCATCCAGTACCACACATTGAGGTCCATATAGCAAGAGTAGCTCAGTTCAGATAAATGAAACCCCATATCTGCTATCTCATCCAAGCAAGAGAAGATATCACTCTACAATCTTACTAGCAAAAAGGCCTTGATATACACCTCACAGTAGAAGCTAACAACTTAATATTCAAGCTATCAATGGAGCTTTGAGAAAAATATCACCTACTCTTGGCTGAGAAATGAATTCATGATCAGATGTCACCAATCTACATCTTTATCAGAAAAATGGACTTCAAGATGATCACTATCTCCAAAGAAACAATACTGGGATATTTTGAACCACTCATAGATACCTATGAGGAAGAAGTCTATGAGTTTTTGAGAAATAGCAAGCCCTCTTCAGTGAGACTGATGGTACTAGGGAGGAAGACTCAGCAAATTCAGCAATTAAAGCCATCAATATTGAGACAACCCTGACCAAGAACCAGCAACAACAGATACAGGAGTTGATAGAAGAATATAATATATTTACCACTACATATAATAACTTCCTACTATACTAATATAGAGAGCACCCAATATATACTAGAGATGTAAAACCAATCTGACAATGCCCCTACCAAACACCACACCACCTGATCGAATTTGAACAATAACACATAGATAAAATGCTACAAAATGGAGTTGTCAGACCCTCATCAAGCCCCTGGGCCTCACTAGCAATTATTGTACCAAAGAAGAGAGGATGGAGATTAGTTGTAAACTTCAGAAAACTCAATAAAGTTACTATAAAAGATGTCTACCCACTGCTAAGAATTGACAACCTCCTCAATACCCTTAGAAAAGCTAAGTACATAACCACTACTGACAAGTTCCAAGGATTCCAAGTAATCCTCATTGCCAAAGAAGATATCTGCAAGATAGTCTTTATTACTAGACAAGGATAGTATGAATACCTTCAAATACTATTTGGACTCTGTAATGTACCAGCCTCATTCCAATGAATGATAAACTATGTCTACTGGAACCTTATTGGAAGGAATGTACTAGTATATATAGATGATATAATAATCTACTCTGAGATATTTGAGCAATACTTGCAAGACCTCCATGAAGTATTTGACACTATCTAAAACTCAGGACTCAGACTCAATAGTAAGAAGTACTTCTTTGAAAAACACTAAGTCAAAATCTGGGATATGTTGTCTCAGCTCAAGACACACATGCTGACCCCTGAAAGATGGAGAAAGTCAAGAACTACTCAACTCTCATCTCAGCAAAGGAGATCCTATCATTCCTTATATTAATATCCTACTACTGGTAATTTATCTTAAGATTTTCAGACAAGACAGCACTTCTCCAAGACATCTCTAAGAAGGACCAATCATTTTACTAGAAGAAAGATCAGGAAAAGTCATTTGACCTACTCAAGAAAGCTCTCACCAAAGCCCCAGTTCTGGTGTGACCATATTTCAACAAGTTCTTCATCCTAACAACTAATGCCTCAGCCCTAGGACTTGGATCAATTCTGTCTCAGCAAGATGACCACAAGAGAGAGTATATTATTGAATATACTAGCAAGGCCACAAATTAATTACAGGCAAACTACAGAGCCACCAAGTTGGAATGCCTAGCAGTAGTATAGGCAGTAGACCACTTCTGACACTACTTCTTGAGAAAGAGATTTGCCCTCATTACAGACCATTAAGCCCTATAATGGTTGTTCAAAAAGCTAGAGCCCTCAGAAATCTTCACTAGATAGATCATATCCTTACAGAAGTACCAGTTCACCATTATCTATAAGAAAGGTGCCAAGAATTCCAATATTGATACTCTGTCAAGAATCTCCTGAACTCAACAAGAAGGAAAGGAGCCCCTATGAGAGAAAGCTACTTCCCACTTATCCAAATGAACCAAGAACTATGCCTCACCCTTATCCAGAGCCTGCACCATAGGAGCTTCAAGAAAGGAACCCAGTCTGCTCACAAGCTGTTTATTCAAAAGAATCTCAAGAAATTTCTAGAAGGTGATAGTGAACTTTGGAGAGTAGAAGGAGATCAATATACCTAAGTCCCAAGAGAAGATGAATTACCAAAGATCCTGATATAAAATCATGACTAGAATACACATCAAGAAATTGGAGTCACTATTGCAAGAATCAAGAAGTGATACTAGTGACTCAAGATGAGAAAACAAATCTCAACCCACATTTAACAATGAGATACCTGCCAAAGATACTAATAGAAGCCAACTAATAGAGTACTATTAATGCCAATTGCAATACCAGCTGAAGCATTTTAAAGACTAGGAATAGATATCATCAGGCCCCTACCAGTAACTAGCTGAGAAAGACACTACATTCTCACCATCAAAGACCCTTGATGAAATGGCCTAAAGCTTTTGCCATTGAGACTGCTGATGCTCAGACAGTTATTGGAATTCTATATGATAAAGTTTTCAGCTGCCATGGTGTCCCCAAGGAAATCATCATAGACCAAGATTATGAGTTTGTTAACAAAGCTATGAAGATCTTTGCAAGCAACTTCAAGATCAAGCTATGACCAATAATAGCTTATCATCCTTAGGTGAATGGACTTACTAAATGAATGAACTAGACTATTAAGTGAGGTCTCAGCAGAATCTAAGATCAACTGAACTGAGACATCTACCTGCCTACAATCTTATTTAGCATTTATACTTTCAAGGCCACTACTATCCAACAGATCTCTTTCTATCTGGTGTATGGCTGAGAAGCTCAAAACCCCAAGGAATCGATCTAGCTGGATTTGACAAAATGAGTCATAGATGAAAAAATCACCTAGTTACATGAAGTATGCCAGCAAGCATAAGGATTTATTGTTCAAGCCCAGGAATGGCAAAAGAAGTACCATGACTACAAGGTCAATTTGGAGCCCTTACTTATTGGACAGCAAGTCTTGATATACCATACCATTATAGAAGGAAACTGAAGTGCTAAGTTTGAACTGAAATAGGAAAGACCTTATCTCATTTACTAAGTTTTCATGAACTTCACCTACCAACTCAAGACCCTGGATAGAGCTATACTCAAGACCAAGATATACTACAACTGCATTAAACCTTACTACTCAATGAAGATAAAATACATTGCTCAATCCCTGTATTGACTTTCTTGAATTGTTGACAACATACAGCAATAACTAGTACCTTAAGTATCAGAAGTTTACCTTGTAACCCTGGAATCAGCAGGACATCTAGTAGACCAAAGTATATCAAAATAAAGCTACTAGCTAGATTCAAACCTCCCCCAGATAGTTAGTCCAGTAATAGGCCCTCTGCTCTATACAAGAATGGCCAGTCCCTACCAATGTACTAACAACCTCTTTCTGGAGAAAATCAAGACCCTCAATCTCTGTGTAACCCTCACCACTAAGGACAGCTCTAATTTTACAAGGAGCAGATATGATATATACAATCAACAATGTCAGAATATAGAGTACTAGTGACTGCTAGGATCAGACAACATAACAGCATAACAATCAAATAAATAATTTAATCCATCAAGTGACTACTTTAAAAAGAGCAATGATAATCCAAGCTAAAATGAAGACAATATTATTTAAAGGACTTAGCCTCACTCTCAGAAACTGGCACCAAAGAACAAGTACTCTATATACAATACCTCCCACCCACCACTTCAACCAGATCTCTCACTATTCTACTCCTTTGCTAAGCCTCAAAACTCTTCTCTTCAATACCATTAAGATGGCTATCTGGTGCCCAGATACTTCAGACTATCTGAACTTCTACACCAAAGACCTTGGACACTTCATCAACTACTACTACATCATAACCCAGTAGCTCAAAGATACTACCAATCAGATAACTCTCTAGTATGACTATGAAATTGGCCATTGTCTCTATAATGAAACTCAAGAAGATGACTGGGAAGACCTTACTACCAAACTGCTAACTACTAGCTAGCTTACCAAGAGAGCTCTTTATTCTATCAAATCTTTCACTATGTCTTCTGGGCCATAGTGTACTTATAAAGAATAACCATCAGAAACATCATCTGCCTTTCTACTGAAAAAGCCAATTGAGTAGAAGCCAAAGTAGCCAATTATATTGGCAGCAACCACATTGCTGTGGAAAGTCAACAAACTGAACCCACCCTATCAGGTTTCCACACTATGCCTCTCTAAGACAACCACTAAGGTCACTTTATGAGTCTTATGGAAATATTCGAAGGACTGCCTATTACTATTGAAGCACCTATTGGAGCTACCTCAATAACCCACTACTCAATCAGCTATACTTTGTATCACATTGTCTGGGAACTGAACCAAGAAGCCCAAAAAGTTTCCATTTAAAAGATAAAACCTCAAGACCCTGTCCCCAAAGCAGCCCCCTCTGATACTAAGACTGACAAGTCCTCAGAAGAAGAAGAAGAATAGTAAAGAATTTATCAGTCCTCTGTCCATATCCAAGCTGTTCAAGAATTAGAGAATATTGTTGAAGATGATTAGCCACCATTCTATCCCCTTACCTCTTGGCCAGCACTCCTCCTCTTTGAAAAATGGAATGTGAAGTCATAATTCAGCAAGATGATTTACTTACCACTGATGAAGGGTACTATACCATTTAAAGTACAGATCAGTACCTTTCTGTTGCTTACAAATATACTTCCACACAAGTATGTTATAGTTTAACCATATACAGATAGCTGCCTCCAAACATTTCTTATCAGTGGCACAAGAACTCTAACCCTCATGACATAACTAACTACTAGTACAATACTCATTGCCACTGGCAAACCAATAATATAAACTGCCAATCTATTGCCACCAGTAAGCTAATAGCTTAACCATTGAAGCTCTCACTACTAGTAAGCCAATCACATAGTTAGTAACTTATTGTCACTGATAATTTAAACCCACTATACCTTGCCATCAGTAAGCCAATAGCAGCAGTCAGCAACTGTTACTGCCAGCAAGCTAATAGCATAACTTAACTTAGCTACATACAATACTCAGCTGCCATATTATAGTTAGCTGGATAGTAACCAGCCAGCAAACTTGTATATAAAATAGCCCAGAAGAAAGAGTGAATAAATTTCAGTTAATTGACTTTTATCTGAATGATGAAATATCTAGTATAAGATAAATCAACTTAAGTTCAAGTGTGAGAACTTTGGGGAAAAGACTCCAAGAGCTAAGGATAACTCTTGTTTAAGACTACCATTATAATATAGAAGCCACCAGGAAGCTGCCAAGTTAAGGAAATTGACCACTATGAATATTCAAGTTTCAAGACTGCCATTATGATATGGAAAACTGTCATGTTAAGGAAACTGATTGGTCCAATTCAAGACCACCACCAAAAGACAGCCAGGAAACTGCTTCCAAGATTTCATTAATCCAATCATGCATTCAGACCAACTATCATTCAGATTATACATTCAGACTGTATTCAAGAATAAGATCTATGCATTTAAGTATTAAGACTTCAGAAACCTACTCAAGGAACCCTAAGGATGCTATACCATTACTCACTATTCACTCATCCTTAAGTTAATAAGTTGAACATATGAGTGAGCCATTGACCTCTGTTTTCTCTACCCACTGCACCAAGAACCACCAAACTCAAGAGTTACTAACCAACTATTACATATGTTAATCAATCTCACAGATTGCATATTAAGCCTATGAATCTAAGTAATCACTGCCAGGAATGTCCTTTAAGTATAATTGAGCCATTATCTACAAAACCCATCATTGATCCAAATTCTCAACATTATTATCAACCTCTGACTTTGATGACATTTCAAATGATCCATCATATAACTAAAAATCCATAATTAATATCAAATATACATAAAGATAACAGTGTACTTCACCAAGTGATACATTGAGCCATGCTTGAAGCTTATAGTTATACAAATCACATGCTACAATATATATATACTTGTTATGAATCTCATACTTCAAAGCCTATCAGAACAGAACTGAATTTCAGAAATACTTCAAGTTAGAGCAACTGCTATATTCAAGGCCAGTAATGGAAAAGAAGACTGAATTTGAGAGTGTTAGCTCTCTTATACTCAAATTCTAATTGCTATAAGAGTATAAGATCTATTCAAAAATAATAAGCCAGCTTTAGCTCAGTTCTGAGGAGTGCTGCCAGGAGATTTCAGGCAAATTAGGAGACAATATTGGAAGAATATAATGGTACAAATTATATAGTATAAGAAAATTTAGATAGTTGAGGCTTAGAATTTCAAATAAATAGAATGTTTTAAAAATAAATTACCTATTTGTGACATGTACAATCAACAATATCAGAATATGGAATACCAGTAACTACTAAGATCAGATGACATAATAGCATGACAATCAAATAGACAACCTAATCTATCAAGTGACCACCCTAAAAGGAGTAATAATAGTCTAAGCTAAAATAAAGACCACATTATTTAAAGAACTTAGCCCCAGACTCAGAAACTGGTACCAAAGAACAAGTACTCTATATATAATGCCTCTTACCCACTATTCTAACCAGATCTCTCATTACTCTACCCCTTTGCCAAGTCTGAAGACTATTGTCTTTAATGTTATCAAGAAGGCTATCTGGCATCTGGATATCTTGGACCATCTGAACTTCTATACCAAAGACCTTAGATACTTTATTAACTACTGGTATATTATGACCCAGTAGCTCAAAGATACTACTGACTGAATGACTCTCTGGTATAACTATGAAATCAGCCACTACCTCCACAACAAAACCCAAGAAGATGACCAGGAAGACCTCACTGCTGAACTGTTAACTACCAGCCAGCTTATTAAGAGAGCCCTCTATGTCTACCAAATCTTCTGCCATATCCTCTGGGCCATAGTACACTTGCAAGGAGTAACTGCCAGGAATATTATTTACCTTACCACTGAAGAAGCCAATTGGGTAGAAGCCAAAGTAGTCAATTATATTAGAAGCAACTGCATTGCTGTAGGAAGCCAATAAACTGAACCTACTTTGCCAGGTTTCTACACTACACCCCTCCAAGACAACCACCAAGGTCACTTCAAGAGTCTTATGGAGATATTCAAAGAACTGTCCATTACTGTTGAAGTACTCACTGGAGCTACCCCAACTATCCACCATTCTGTCAGCCTTACTTCACACTATATCATTTGGGAGCCAAATTAAGAAGAAGCTCAAAAAGTCTCTATCTTTGAAGAGGAGGTCCAAGAACTCTAAGACCCCACTCCTGAAGCAGCCTCCTCTGATACTAAAACTGATAAGTCCTCAGAAGAAGAAGAAGAAGAGCAACAGAGAGTTTATCAGTCCTCTGTCCACATCCAAGCTATATAAAGATTGAATGTCATTGAAGATGATTGGTCACTATTCTACTCCCTTATCTCTTGATCAGTACTTCTTCCTTTTGATGAGTAGAATAATGAAGTCACAATCCAGCAAGGTGATTTGTTTGCCACTGGCAAAGAGTACTATTGTAACGGTTCTGGTTTCTTAAATGAGGAAGCGACTAAATTCTAGAGGTTCAAAGTAGCTCGAAGAGTTACTAAGAGTTCAGGAAGTTCTTGTGGATTCAGGGAGAAAAATATTCTGAGCTTTATTCGAAAGAACAGAGAGGATATTTATACAAGATATGAAAGAAGGATCCGGAAGGATCTGAGTAATCAATGGAAATGCCAAGAAGAAGTTTCTCGGCAATGATGACGAATAAAGATCCGCAATGTTCCATGAAGTTCCGTGACTAGCTAAGACTGGAACGGAAGTGACAAGAATGTTCTAGCTGTGGCTTAGTGCCAAGAGATGATTTCTCATCATTCGGAAGGTGCTGGAAGGTTACGGAAGGTACTGGAAAGACAAAGAAAAAGAAATAAACTACGCTAAAATGTTACAACTATACTCTTTAAAGTACAGATCAGCACCTTCTTATTGCTTACAAATACTTTCAATATAAGTGTATTATAGTTTAACTATATACAGATAGCTACCTCTAAACATTTCTTATCAGTGGCACAAGACCCTAACCCTCATAACATAACTGCTGGTGTGACACTATATCTTGCCACCATTAAGCCAATGATATAAATCACTGACCTATCACTGTCAGCAAGCCAATAGTATAGTATAACTCAAAACACTATACCTTACCACCAGCAAATCAATCACACGGCTAGTAATCACCCATTGTCACTAATAATATAAATATACTATACCTTGCCACTGGCAAGCCAATAGTTTAACCACTGAAGCCCTTGCTACTGGCAAACCAATAGTATACTCAGCCACATAACTTAGCAGCCACACTATAGTTAACCAGATAGTAATCAACCAAATGAGCAAACTTGTATAAAATAGCCCTAAAGAACAAGTAAATAAACCTCAGTCAATTGGCTTTTATCTGAATGACATTGAAATATAGTATAAGATAAACCAACTTAAGTTCTGAAAGATGAGAAGTTGAGTGTAAGAACTTTGGAAAAAGACTCCAAGAGCCAAGAATAACTCTTGTTCAAGACCAACTACTATTATAATATAGAAACCACCAGAAAAGACCACCAGAAAAGCTGCCAGGAAACCACCACCAAGTTAAGGAAATTGATCACTATGAGTATTCAAGTTTTGCTGCTGTTATGATACAGAAACCACTCAAGGAAACTGCACCTGCTTAGTTCAAGAGAACTGCTCTGTTTAAAACCATCACTGAGATCCACCATGTATTTAGTCCAGCCATACATTTTGACCATACATTTAAGATAAGACCTGCACATTCAAGATTCAAGATTCATGACCATGGATTCCTCCCAGGAAACTTAGTCAAAAACAAGATCTAAGATACCCTACATAGGATGCTTAGCTTAGGAAAACCAGCACAGCCACCATTTCAGAGACCTGTCCTCAAGTTAACAAGTCAGATGGATGAGCAAAGCTGTCGACCTCTGTTTCTTTTATCTGCTGCACCACGAGCCATCAAATTCAAGAATTACCAACTGACTGACTGTCATGTACTCATATATTGAGCCTATGTACTCAAAACACCCACCCTTATTGACTTTAACAACATTTCAGACAATCTGTCATATGACCACTGACCTGTAACCATCATGAACCCATCTCAATATATAGTCTGCACTTCTCTAAGTAGTATATTAAGCCATGCTTGAAGTATATAGTGTAACGTAGCAGACGCGGACCTTGATTTGTTGGATGGATTTTTGTGTGGGGGAAAGAGTATAATAAAGAACTGAACTGAGCTTTATTCACTATAAAATACTGGGTTATTTATACAGATTTGTGCGCTAATTCTGCTACTAAATATGCGGCTAAGTATCAACTCTTTTTCATGTGAAGTTCCCAGGTAGAATCTCATGTGAAATTCTATCTGAAATTCGTGAAAGTAACAAAAGTTTCACTGATAATGTTTTAGATGCAGTGTGCGCAGTAAAGGTAATTTCTACACTATACTAAATCAGAAATCAGTACTACGATCAAATGTCTATTCCCCTGATTCTTGTTTCTATTTCATACTATACATCACAATATGTATATAAAAGGTTTTGCAATTCTTTTCTAAGAGAGAAGCTCCTTCTGATTATATAGCTATTGTAATATTTTAGTATAGTTTACTCATTTCTTTGTCTTTTCTAGTATATTCCATAACCTTCTAACATCTTCTAAATACTTAGAAATTCTTTCTTAGTATCAAGCCTTAGCTAGAACATTCTAGTTACTGTTATTCCAGTCTTAGCTAGTCATGGAACTTTATAAAACATTGCAGAACTTTATTTGTTATCTTTGCTAAGAACTTTCCTCTTGGCTTTTCCCTGGATCCTTCTTTCAGATCTTATATAAATATCCTCTCTATTCTTATGAATAAAGCTCAGAATATTTTCCCTCAGAAACTATAAGATTTTCCAGAACTCTGAGTAACTCTTTGAGCTACTTTGGAACTTACAGAATTAAGTTACTTTCTCACTTAGAAACTAGAACTATTACAGCTGTATTTATCTTGACTTTTTTCCTTCTTGTACTTCAATTCAGTAATCTTGATTACTGAAAAGACTTCTCTTTTTATAGAGCCAAATTCAGCTCTTCTCTACTTAGTTTATTTACTATTTATTACTTTCTTAATTCTTGGATTAAAAACAAATAAGATGAATATTTTTGCTAGTCAATCTTTCTTTCTTACTTTGAATAAGATTATTGATTTATGGTTTTTTATGAGAAAGAGGATTTTTCCTATATAGTTTAAGTCAATAATCTCTCCTTCTATGGATATTTTACTTTTTACCAAACTACTCCTTGTCTTAAGAATTCTAATATAGTTTAGTAGGATAGTTACTTTAAATTCTATTCTAAGGATAGTTGTAGTTTGCAGTTTAAGTATTGTTTATATAGTAGTAGATAGATCTATTCTAGCTACATTCTTTAATTTGTACTATAGTATGACTACATTGGAGTAGATCCTTTATATTTTGACTATGATATCTTCATCTTCATTATTACTATCATTTAATAGCTCTGGTAGTTTATCTTCTATTTTCTTTTGATTTTGCTTTGCTTTGTTAGTGATCTTCTTTATCTTAATAATATAAGAGTAGCAGTGATTCAGGTACTAAGTACAATATATCTTTTCACCATAGGAGCATACTCCTTATAGTATATATCTATTTGCAATTTTCATATATCATTCTTCTTCTATTAGTTGCTTACCTTTTCCTTTCCTTATAGTAACTATAAAGGTTTCTTATTATTCCTCTATCTTAGAGTAGACTTCTTTATGGATATTAATAAGAATTCTGATTTTTTTTTCTCAATAAATAATCTATATCTTCTGTATA
>RQIL01023666.1:0-19049 GCA_003951145.1 Jimgerdemannia lactiflua | reverse complement strand
TTTTTTTTTTTTTTACGGTGTAATACAAATGCTGGAATTGGAACAGGCCCTACGCATTCAAGAGATTGCTCAACGATAATCGCGTCTCCGGCTTCTCCAGCCCTTGCAGCTCCCGCAGCGCACGCAAGAGAATACTGTATGCTTGCGATCCATCGTCGAGAACACTGCCACCAAAAAATCATGGTTACCAGGCAATTACTGTTAATGTGAAAAACAATGGGTGGAATTGCCACGAACATTTACCTGCGCGCCATGTCCAAAATCCCAATCACGGCATCGTTCAGTTTATCATACCCGTAAATCTTAGCAGTGCAGCGTAGTTGCTCGATGCTGTCATTCAAAATTAAGACACATTTTGAAATTGTCGATACATCATCTAGTCAAACAATATGTTTTAAACATACACGATGTTCATGCGTTCCTCTTCAGATGGCAGAGTTCTACAATACTTGACTAATTTTTGAAGCTGCAACTTTTTGCGTAAAGTGAGTGAATTATTTGAATGCGGGTCAAAAAATTCATACATTGCAACCGAGAAATTGGCAAACCTGTAATGCATGCTGATTTGAAAGTCCAATACTATAATTCTCTGCAAAAGTCGGAGTATAACTTTTTGGCGTGACTCTAGCTTTTAACTGCCCTTTACGATGTTGCTCGTTGGATTCATTAGATAGATGTATCTTAACATGGGCGTGCTGTGGGAGTATTCGTAGTGTCAGTCCTGTATTTTGAGAAAGTTCAATGATATTATAAGCAACATGACTGCCGAGACACGTATTGGGGGAGCATGCATTGATTTGAAAGACGACGTGTCTCACCTATTAAGGATCTCGTTTCCTTGGAACACGCGATGATGCCAAACCAGTTCTTCTGGAAGGCTACAATGGCAATTTTTTGCTTTGTTTCGAGGCAGTTTTGCAACATCTCGAACGATTGCGTGTCCTACGAACAAGAACATGCGTTTTTGGATATTCTCTGACGAACGTGTTGATGTAATTGGACTCGATTAATGTACATACAGCACTTGCACGTTCTTTGACAGGCAATATCCAATGCTGCGATATGTACGGCGGACTTTTTATGTCATTATCAGCAAATCCTACAACGGAGATAAGGGATGGTAACTTCTTGGCTATGTTTGTATTATGGTGTGAAAAAGGACGGTAAATGCGTCAGTTTAGATAACCGCGCAGGATCGACGTGAAGCGCTTACAAGAATACCTTCGGCATCATGAGGGGAAGAAACGTGCGAATAGAGTGAAACGGCGCTAATGAGATATCCAAACGCTAGGTACGTCGCCATGATCGCCCAAGTGCCTAAGTGTAAGGAGCAACCGCCAACTTCTCGCGCAGTCACGTGTGATGATGTCATGTGTTGGTTGCGAAACGTCTCCGTAAGGCGCGATTGGTTTCGTCAAGGTTCCTTTCTCTCTTCGTCTAAGCTCGTTCGGGTACGTTCTCGTGTTGTGAAAACAATACTTTCCAGAGTTGAGTTGTAACTTTCTACATTACTCGTCTAAAGAGCTCCGGCCTCTCCCGAATGTCAAAAGCTGAACTGGTCGATTTCGATTTCGAGAGAGCTCCCATCTACAAATCGTTTGTGCGTAGGTATCAACGCGAGCCGACATTCTAATACACGACTGCGTTTGTTTGAAAATTTATCCCATTCACCATTTTAAATGAGTCTTATATTATTATCTATGAAGTGGATGAAGAGCGATATAAAATAGGGGAGTGTATCTATGTGCGGGGTGACGATAAGGCGAAATCAAACGAGGATTGGATTGCTGAAATACTGGAAATCAGAGCTCAGGTGAGAGCAGAGGTTGACACACTTCAATTAGAAGAATGTCCTAAATTCTTCTCATCAAATACTATTTATTGCTGCTATTTACCAGGACTCAAGGCAAGTTTGGATCAAAGTTGCATGGTTTTACAGACCCGAGGATACCAGGGTGAAACGAAAGTGAGTTATGAGGGTTTCACGTCTTGACGGTGCATACGGGATTATTAAGTTCGACTGTTCTGAATATTCACTTCCATTCTCTCCAACCTTACTTAGGCTCTATCAATGTAAGATTGATTTATCAATAATTGTTTCGAGCAACAACAATTCTATTCTCAACATACTTCCCTTCGTTTTGCAGCCGCAGGCGAAATATTCAAGACAAACCACACTCAAATCATACATGTCAGTGCTGTCAATGGTAGGGAACTGCTGATTTGCAATGGGTGACGGAACAGGTCTGGCGCTCTATATTGCCTCGAGCTGATTCCCGATTCACTTTCAGACAAAGCAGATGTGAAATACGTGGATGATTCTGATGAAAACGTGGCGGTGGAGAGTCATTACTATTGGAGGCAGGTAGGAACCACTTCCATTCATAAATCAATTCGCACACATCCATACGAACTCTGATACAAAAATTGCATTTTGGTAGGAATACGACCATATTACAGGGAAATTCACGGTAATGTGCACAACCGAGCATTCATGAGTGTTTGAGTAAGTTCATTTGGATTGAGATCGTGCTCATTGTGCTTCACATTGCGCACAGCCACCACTGAGAAGGTTTGATTGCTGTAATCAGCCTGGGAATCCGTACGAGGTTCAGGTTTTCTGCGACCGGTGTAAGAAGTGGGTTCATCAGGACTGCGTGGTGAATCACGCGTCGGCAGGGGGGCATACATCGTCCAGAGGAAAGAATAAGACCAGCGTCATACGAAAGCGGGGAAAATCGGTTCGCCAAATTGACGACAGGGAGACAATGATCTGTCCATTATGCCAAGGCAAAATTTTGTGACGGAACTATGTAAATGCTAACAATGAAGTGTGTAATAACAACGTGGCAGTTACATTGTTAAGCTGGTATATATTTATGACGTCATATGGCTTGGTGCGTGTCTCACTGGCAACATGAACCTCCCTTTGGGGTGATAGCACGCGAGTTCGACACATAATACACATAATATACATAATCCAATCACACTTTATTCTGGATGGCATGTGTCTCGCTTCCCGTCTTGAAGTGACCAGGAGCAAACTTGACTTCCAAAACATAAGTGGTATGAGTAATTGTTAGATCTATCTTTTCCTTCAGGCTTTTTTCTGCTTAACAGAGAGTATATCCTTTGCTATTGAAGCTTGAGGCCTCAGAGTCTTACTGAAAGACTTCAATATCACTCTTTTCTCAGAGCATTACTCTCTCAGGTAGACCCTAATGGACAGTTGCTGATTCAGCCATCTTGATATCTTTTACTTATATTTCAGATACTACTTCCATCTTCTTATTTAAGTCAATAAAAAATTCTGATTCATCTATATCAATTATCTTAATATATCTGAGAGTATATTGAGAGTTCTATCAGAAGGAGTAGCTGCCACTTCAATCTTCTCTATCATATTTACTATTATTTAGTTATATATAAATCTTTTACTCAATATCTGTTGTAACAGTAGAGCCAAATTTGGAAGAAGAAATAAGAGATAGACATTTGATCATAACTAGTTCCAAATTAGTATAGTCTTATAGTTAGCAGTCCCTGATTTCACCAATATCAAAATTGAAGACCTGATATAGTATAGCATTTCACCAAAGGCAAGATTATTTCACCAATGTTGAAATTATTTTAATAATGGTGAAATAACTCATAACATAGCTACATAATTTAACTACTACCTCATAGCTAGCAAACTTGTATAAATACCCCAGTATCTTAGAGTGAATAAACCTCAGATTGAAAGTGTTAGGATAAAAAACAAGTATACTGATAAAGGACCTTCGGGATTATCTCTTTGACATATTTGGCCTTACAGAACTACTGACTCTGGGAGATAAGAAGATAAGAATTCAAGATAAAGAAATCTGATATACTTGCCAAGCTTAGTATCAACTATATTACAACTTAGTGCCCATTGGCTAGTGATTCAAGATGAATCCCTCACTTTCAAACTGAACAATGAACAACTACCACAAGAACCCACACAACACTATCAAATAGAATGGATATGAGACCACCTGTATTCTATAAATATACCTCTGATGAATCAATTATCATCTTTATTGATGATTTCAAGCAGTATGCTGCTATCAGGACCCTAACTGCAATACAGCAAGTAGCTCTACTCCCTGTAAGCCTTTGAGGTCCAGCAAGAACCACCTTCACTGCAGTCTACCATATAGGAGCCAATGACTCAGCAACACTATTAGCCATGAAGACTTGACTCCAAAACACCTACTATACCAATGAAATCAAATAAGCTCTTAAGGATCAATTGAACACTATCTGTCAAGGAATTACTGAAGACCCAAATATATTCTATATAAGGATTCAGTATCAAATTACATAGTCCCAACTGCCATAGTTAATAAAAATACTCAACAATAATAACTACAACTACAAGAATCAAGAAAGGCTGATTTGATGGAGAAACTGGCCAAATAGTTTACAGAAATGATGGTATATCTAAGTGATGTAGTCAAGGAGTTCAAGAAGCAGTCAGTACAGAAGTTTGCTACCATGAATGAAAGATGATCAATAATATACTACAAATGTAAAGAAGAAGGCCATTACACCTCAGATTGCATGGCAGAAACCAAGCACAAGACTCAACAAAGCAATGCAGCTAGGAACTGAGAATAAGCAAACACTATCACCTTTGAGGAGATTGGAGAATCAGAGGGAGAGCAGGAGGAATGGGAAGCCTATCCTGCCACCTCAAGCAAGAAGGATACCCAAGCTACTCCTTACAAGAAGTCTGTAGGCAGATCTCAAAAGAAGACCCAAGCACAGACAAAGTGACTAGAAGTAATCATTGAAAAGAAGACTCAACAAAGTGAGGCTGACCAAGATATGGAGCTGGAACAAGATGCTAAGCTTAAACAAGTAGTAAAAGATATTATCTAGAACACCACTCCATTGAGTGAAGGAAAGAAGGAGCAGAAGTTGTGCAAGACCAAGACTTTCAAGTATGATATCTTCAAGAATCTTAAAGACTAAAAAGTCAATGCAACCTTTGGTCAACTGGCAGAAATTCCAACCTTCAGACAACAAATGAGAACAGGAATCTCAGATATCAGAAAGGATCAAGATTGAAGAATCATCAAAGCCAACAATACTCAAGAAGACTTAAGTAAAAAGAGTGAAGACAATCGAAAGACATCAGCTTATGTCACCTATCAGATTGAAGACTGAGTCTTTGAGGCCATCATTAATACAGGAGCTAGAGAATATCTTATTACCAAGAAGGCAGTAAATCACCTGGGTTGGGAAATAGAAGAAGCAACCAAACTGGTATTTGTCACAACTGATGAAATATGAGTAACACCTCTGGGAAAGATTCAAGATGTGCCAATTAAGTTTGGAGAAGTCACTATTTTCTTAGATTCTGGGGTTGCTATATAGTCATTTATTAGATAGCAAGAGATTATTGATGTATTCTTCTAGTCAGATAGCTTGACTTTATATAGATATAATATAGTTGATATCATGTAAATATAGTATAATTGTTACTATATCTTTATAGTAAAGATTGATATTATAGCAAAACATTGAATGAGTAGACTCACTTGAGACCACAGATCAATGAATGTAGGAATGTCTTGAGTGCTTAGTACTCAAAAAATATTTCAATGCTAATATTTTGTTTAAGACATATGTAAATCAGATGTAGGTTTTCTTTTATAATATTAATGCAGTATATACATTATGTCTACATATAATCTATATTTATTTCACTTAATATTTGATATTTCACATGCATTTTTATACTTATGCTCTACACTTCCATATATTTATATGCATTTTTCTACCATTCATCTCTCTCTCTATATATATATTGTAATATGCACAATTGACAATATCAGAATATGGAATACTAGTGACTGCTAAGATCAGACAATATAATAGCATAATAACCAAATAATCAATCTAATCCATCAAGTGACCACACCAAAAGGAGAAATAATAATCTGAGCCAAAATGAAGAACACATTATTTAAAGGATACAGTCTCAGCCTCAAGAACTAGTACCAAAGAACAAGTACTCTATATATGATACCTCCCACCCACAACTCCAACCAGACCTCCTGCCATTCTACCCCTTTGCCAAGCCTTAAGATCATTGTCTTTGATGCCATCAAGAAGGCCATCTGGCACCCAGATACCTCAAACCATCTGAACTTCTATACCAAAGACCTTGGTCACTTCATCAACTACTGGTACATTATGACCCAGTAGCTCAAGGACACTATGGATCAGATGACCCTCTAATATGACTATGAAATTAGCAACTGCCTCTACAATGAAACCTAAGAAGATGATCAGGAAGACCTTGCTGCCAAACTGTTAACTACCAGCTGGCTTATCAAGAGAGCTCTCTGTGTCTACCAAATCTTCTAACATGCCCCCTGGGCCATCGCACACTTACAGAGAGTAACTGCCAGGAATATTGTCTACCTTACTACTGAGGAAGCCAATTGGGTAGAATCTGAAATAGCAAATTATATTGGAAGCAATCATTTCACCATGGGAAGCCAACAAACCAAACCCACTTTGCCAGATTTCCACACTACTTCCCTTTGAGACAACTATCAAGGTCACCTCATAAGCCTCATGGAGATATTTAAAGGACTGCCTATTACTGTTGAAGCACTCACTAGAGCTACCCCAACTACTTACCATCCTGTCAGTCTTTCTTTGCTCCATATCATTTGGGAGCCAAATCAAGAAGAAGATCAAGAAGTCTCTGTCTTTGAAGAGAAGGTCCAAGAACACCAAGACTCTACTTCCAAAGCAGCCCCCTCTGATACTGAAACTGACGAGTCCTCAGAAGAAGAAGAAGAAGAGCAACAGAGTATTTATCAGTCCTCTGTCTACATCCAAGCTGTTCAAGGATTGGAGAATATCATTGAAGATAATTGGCCACTATTCTATCCCCTCACCTCTTGGCCAGTGCTTCCCCCTTTCGAAGAGCAGAATAATGAATTCACAATCCAGCAAGATGATTTGTTTGCCACTGACAAAGAATACTATGCCCTTTAAAGTACAGATCAGTACCTTCCTGTTGCTTATAAATACCCCCACACAAGTGTGTTATAGTTTAACTAAATACAGATAGCTGCCCCCAAACATTTCTTATCAATAGCACAAACCCTCATTACATTACTAACTGCTGATGCAACATCTGTCACTGCCAGTAAGTCAATAGCATAGCATAACTCAAAACACTACATCTTGCTGCCAGCAAGCCAATCACACAACCCATTGCCACTAATAATATAAGAATGTAAACAGCAAGATACCTCACCACTAGCAAACCAATGACATAAATCACTTATCTGTCACCACTGGCAAGCTAATAGCATACTTAGCTACATAACTTAGCAGCCACACTATAGTTAGCCAAGGTAGCAATACCAACCACAAATAGCAACCATACATTCAATATGAGTGAACTTGTATAAAATACCCCCCCCCTGAAGGATGAGTGAATAAATCTCAGTCAATTGGTTTTGCAGAAAAGTAGTTCACAACCAACTTAAGTTTTTAAGAAACTTTGGGAAAAGACTCCAAGAGACTAGATAATTCTGAGAACAAGATAACCAGAGTATTGAGGCTTGGAAGTTTGAGTTAAAGAATTACTCTTGCTATGTTCAAGAACTACCACTAAGGAAAGCTGCCAGGAAAACCACCACCAAGTTAAAGGAATGACTACTGATACAGAAACCACCAGGAAAACTACCAGGAAACTGTCACTGAGATCTTATTAACCCAAGATCCCATGCATTTGGACTGACTGCCCATTTGAACTATCATTCTCACCCTATATTCAAGAATCAAGACCTGGAAAACCCAGCCAAGGAACTCAAGAATACCCACCATATAGGATACTAGACCAACATCTGCCAGCACAGTCACCATTCATCTGTCATCATTAAGTTAACAAGTCAGATGGATGAGTAAGCTGTCAACCTCTATTTTCTTTATCTGCTATACTATGACGAGAATTACCAACAAATTGACTGATCATTGTGCACAATAATTGACCTGCATATTCTGCCCATGTACCCAAGTAATTGCTGCCAGGAACATCCTTCAAGTATGATTGAGCCATTGTCTATCAACCACTGAATAATTGAGCCATGCTATATCATTAAAGTCTGTCATCAATCCAAATCTCCATCAATACTATCAACCCTTCTGACATATGAATCGAATGACCAGTCATGTGACCACTAATACATATCCACTACAAACTCATCTCAATATACAGACTGCATGCTTCACCAAGTGGCACATTGAGCTATACTTAAAGCATATAGTTATACAAAACCCATGCCACATTTTGGGGGCTCAACTAGAAATAGTTTTCTAAAAGACTTGACCTTTTAGCTCAAGAACCCAGCAGCTATCTACATTGGAGACTCCAGGAGAACCTAGCCACAACAAGTTCAGGGACAACCCTCTTCAGCAGAAAAGAAGGCCCACACCATTGTCAGGACAGCAGCCAGAACTCTGTTTAAAAGTAGTAGCCAGAAAACTGAATCTGAGGATAGAAGTGACCCAGATTATAGCCTGACCTCAAGAGAGAGAAGACAACTCAGAGGACAACCAGAACCCCTTCAGCTTCAAGACATACCAAACCTGAATCAATAGGAAGAACTCAGACTGAAGTGACTACATCATCACAGTCATCAATCAAGCTACTCCTTTAGACTGAGTTTACTTTGAAACATCTGAAGGGGAGAAGAACTACCATCCATACAACCTAGAAGATGAGTTCAACCTATATCATCATACTGATAGCAACCCAGACTTCCAGCAAGGTGAACAGGACCCCACTACTTTACAACAGCAAGAGGCAGATGAGTTCAACACCAGTTATATCAGCCCCCTAGTACCTTTAATTACCTGGACCTCTGCACCTTAGTCACTCACACCCCACTACTATCCATGAGAGACAAGGAATGACACTTCTCCTAGAGCCTCAGCATTCAATAGCTACTATCAGTTAATTAGAAGGTCACTACCTTCAAGAACCTATACTCCAGCCTTAATCAGAAGACCCAGATCTCCTACACCACCAAGATACTATCCTCTACCAGTACTCTCTTTATATTGAGCACCTTCACCATCTCCTTCTCCACAAGGACCTTCAAGAATTACTACTCCCAAACTAGACTCAGACTATAAAGATAGTGAAGATGAGCCAGACATAAGTTATCTTCAGAAGTTTTACAGAGCAGACAGTAAAGACATCAAGGAGTTTATTAGAGAAATTGAGGTGCAAGCAGCCACCAAGCAATGAGATAACCAAAGACAACTCAGAATCATCAAGTCACTCCTGAGAGGCCCAGCCCTACAGAGATATAACCAAGCCAAGGTCATTGGAGGAGAGATTTATAGACAAGAACATATTGACTACCTTCAGAATGCAGACTATTCCAAAAGGTGTACCATCCAAAAGAACTGGCTCCAAGCACAGTTCAATGATCTTAAGTATCAACAAGAAGTACAAGAGGCCTTAACCTACATGACTCAAGTACCCAATGAAACCCCAAAGAGTTTCTACCATCAGATCCAAGCTCAAATGATCAAGGTGAACCTTCAGCCTACAGTTCAACTGGCACTAGCCTCTACCACCTTCCTCAATGGTCTATACCCAGAGCTCAGAAGGCAAGTTATTAGGATGGGATATCAGAGTATTGAGCAGTAAGTTTCTGGAGCACAAGAATGTTGGGAAGCAGAATACAGACCAGCTCAGCAAGAGCACTATGAGCCAGCTAGAGTTGAACTTCCAAGACCTTGAGAAACCACCACAGCAGAACAGAAGAATATATTCCTCAGGGCCCAGTTGGCCAACTATGAGAACAGACCCCTACCTTCAACTCCAGTCCAATTCAGTCAACAGCTACAGCAATAGCAGTAGCTACCAAGAGCTCAAGAGGACCCAATAACTATGCTCACCAAATAAATGAAAGACTTAGCCATTGCAGTAGTACAGCTGAATAATCAAGGAGGGAGACAACAAGATTACTGTTGTGATAACAGGCCAGACTACCAACAACAAGACAATAGGAGTTCTTCTCAGGCACCCTCAGCCACAACTGTAGGCTCAGCTACAACAGGTCTCCATGCCCCTACCTGTTTTTACTGTGAAAATCAAGGTTACATCCAAAGGCACTGCCCAAGAAAGCAAGCTACTCTGTCCAATAACAGAAATATCAATCTCATTCAGATGAATGAAGTGACATGAGAAATGGAAGAAGAAGCAGCCTGACTTTATAGCCAAAATGACACCTATCTGTATTATGAAGCCTTTCCATCTAAGGTGACTTGGGAAGCAGCACCTGCTCAAACCAGAGGATGAGGAAGACCACCAAGAACCCCACTCTTAACACCACTGCTAGTAATGATATCCACAGACAAGCACCCAAGACATGACTACTCCTCCTCAGATACTCCTCAGGAAAATGATAAGTGAGTCAGAAGAGATACCCCTGAGCCTGAAGCCAGTCCATCAAGAGTATCAAGAACTACCTCTCTGCCTGACCTTGAAGAAGATGAACATATGAGCATAGAGTCCTCAGTGGATGAGATGCCTACCACCTCACCCCCAAGAACCCAGACATTGGAGGAGCAGCAAACCTCATGCAGCAGCCTCTCTTTAGGACCAGATCTGTTAACAGAATGCAGGCCTCACTATTGAGCAAGTCCTCAAGAATACCCCAGAAGTTAGGCGAAAATTCCTGAAGGAAGCCAAGAAAGATACCAAGAGACTTCCTGTCCAAGGACCACATACACAAGAGCCCAGTGCTATCCATACAGTACATGAAAATCAGTAGCAAGAACATCAATCCACAAGACTTACAAGTGGAAAAGTGCATGGAGAAAATGCCCAAATCCTTATCAACACTGGAGTAGCAGTCTATATCATCACTTAAAGGATGCTGGAAAGAATTGGATAGGGAATTGACAAAGGAACAAAAGCAAGAGTTATCATGGCAGATGGATCAGCATTTATCCCCCTTGGACTTGTATGAGACATCCCTATTCAAGTAGAGAAAGCCTGCCTCAATATACCTCAAGCTGTCATAACCCCCACAACCTCCTATGATCTGATCTTGGGAACAGATTAGATGTACCAAGTTGGAGCCAATGTGGACATCAGAAGACAACTCCTAGTCTTCACCATTCATGGACAGAAGTACAAAGTACCCATGGAGTCAAGAGGATCATCAAGGAAAGCAAGTCAGGCCTCTGAGCCAGAATGGCAAGAACATGGCAACACATCCACCACTATTGAGAATGAAGATAAGAGTGAAGCAAATTTCCTGCAAGAATTAGAAAGTGACTTTGATGCCCCTAGAGACCAAGATAGTGAGCCAGAAGAACCCTTTGTTGGAGTTATTGACATTGAAGGTCTAGCAGCAAGTATTGATAGAGCCATTAATAAGAGAGCAGCACTTGAGTTCATAGGACCATCCATGCAACTACCACCTCCACTGATAGAAAACTGAATTTCATGAGCTTTCTGCCTAGACATGTGTGAGCACTTCAACTACTTCTATTCACCAAGAGGTGATTGTAACACCTGCCAAGTCCTGGATCTCAAAAAGGTTTCAATGCCAGTAATTATCGATAGAGATGAATTGAAACAAGCACCAGTCCACAGCTGAGCTCAGCCTCCAACCCCAAAGACTTTCAAGAAGACCTATCAAGAACAACAGAAAGTCCTTTCCTGCCAACCTGTAGAGACTCTCACTATCAAAAGAGACAGTAATAGTTCCTATACCATTATATAAGCCTTTCAGATCACTCTGCCTACTTATGACAAGTACCAGAAGAGATACTCCACCAGCAAGGAAGTCAAGGAGTGAAATGAAGGCTTTGTTAAGAAAAGACACTGTGATTGTGGAAAGATCTTTACCTTCTACTGATGTGAACATTGAAGTGTTTACCTTAGCAAGGATGTCTACAGAAGCTGAGTCAAGAGAAAGGACCCCACTCTGCAAGAACCTAGAATTTGCTGGACCTGTCAGAAGTGTAAGAAGATCAACCATGAAGGAAATTGCAAGGCCAAAAACAAGACCACCATTTGGGACCTATCACTGGAAGTTCTTGCCATCATTTGCTAGTATTGCCACCCACATCAAGGAGAAGAAGGAGTCAATCTTGCCTTCATCCTCATAGAAGCCCTGGACCCAGGAGTCATTGACCAGGACTACTAAGGTCCCCTAAAGGTTATTATTCACAACAATGGAATGCATCACTGATACTTCAACCCCTTGAAGGCCATCTGCCAAATCCTCTTTATCAAGACTTTACAGCCTACCATTCAAGAGGTAAAGCAGCTGGACAGCACCAAGAGAGGACAAGGAGGCTTTGAAAGCACCAACAGAGACCATCAGATATCACTCATTGAGGTCTATGTAGCAAAAGTAGCCCAGTTTAGACAAATGAGACCCCACATCTACTGCCCCATTTGAGCAAGAGAAGACATTATCTTGTAGCCTTATCAGCAATGAGGCCTTGATGTGTACCTCCCCATGGAAACCAACAACTTGATATTCGAACTATTGATGGAGCTTTGAGAAAAGTATCACCTGCTCTTGGCTGAGGAACGAATTCATAACCAGATGTCACCAATCCATATCTCTATCAGAAACATGGGCTTCAAGGTGATCACCATCCCCAAAGAAACAACACTGGGATATTTTGAACCACTGATAGACACCTATAAGGAAGAAGTCTATGAGTTTTTGGGAAACAGCAAGCCCTCTCTGGTGAGACTGACAGTATTAGAGAGGAAGACTCAGCAAGCTCAGCAATCAAAGCTGTTGACATCGAGACAACTCTAACCAAGGATCAGCAACAACAGATACAGGAGTTGATAGAAGAATACAAGGATATATTTACTACTACATATAATAACTTCCCACCATACCAATACAGAGAACACTCTATACATACTGGAGACACGAAACCAATCCAATAATGCCCCTATTGAACACCACACCATCTGATCAAATTCGAACAACAACACAAAGATGAAATGCTATGAAATGGAGTTATCAGACCCTCATTAAGCCCCTGGGCTTCACCAGCAATCATTGTACCAAAGAAAGGAGGATGGAGATTAGTTGTGTACTTCAGAAAACTCAACAAAGTCACCACAGAAGATGCCAACCCACTACCAAGAATTGACAACCTCCTTAATACCCTTGGGAAAGCCAAGTATATGACTACCACCAACCAGTTCCAAGGATTTCAACTAATTCCCATTACCAAGGAAGACATTTGCAAGACAGTCTTTATCACCAGACAAGGACAGTATAAATACCTCTGAATACCATTCGGACTCTGCAATATACCAGTCTCATTCTAATAAATGATGAATCATATCTACCAGGATCTCATTGGAAGAAATATGCTAGTCTATATAGATGATATAATTATCTACTCTGAGACATTCAAACAATATCTGCAAGATCTCTGTGAAGTGTTCAACACCATCTGGAGCTCAAGACTCAGACTCAATGCCAAGAAGTGCTTCTTTGGAAAACACCAAGTCAAATATCTGGGATATGTTGTCTCAGCTCAAGGCACACATGCTGACCCCCACAAGGTAGAGAAAGTCAAGAACTACCCAACCCCCCACTTTAGCAAAGGAGACCCTATCTTTCCTCAATTAGCATCCTACTATTAGCAATTTATCTCAAGATTCTCAGACAAGGCAGCACCTCTCTGAGACATCTCCAAGAAGGACCAACCATTCTACTGGAAGAAAGACCAGCAAAAGTCTTTTAATCTACTCAAGAAGGCCCTCACTGAAGCCTCTGTCTTGGTATGACCAGATTTCAACAAACTCTTCATCCTGGCAACTGATGCCTCAGCCCTAAGACTTGGATCAATTCTGTCACAGCAAGATGACTACAAGAGAGAGCATGTTATTGAATATACTAGCAAGGCCACAAATGAATTACAGGCGAACTATGGAGCCACCAAGCTGGAATACCTAGCAGTAGTATGGGCAGTAGACCATTTCTACCACTACCTCTTGGGAAAGATATTCATCTTCATCACAGACCATTAAGCTCTAAAATGGTTATTTAAGAAGCCAGAGCCCTTAGGCATATTTTCAAGATGGATTATATCCTTACAAGAGTACCAGTTTACCATTATCTATAAGAAAGGGTCCAAGAACTCCAATGTCAATACTCTGTCAAGAACTCTCCAAACTCAACAAGAAGGGAAAGAGTCTTCACAAGAGAAGGCTGCTTCCTGCTTACCCAAATGAATCAAGAATTATGCCTTGCCCTCACCTGGAGCCTGTACCATAGAAGCTTCAAGAAAGGAATTCAGCCTATCTATAAGCTGTTCATTTAAAGAAACCTCAAGAAATTTCAAGAAGGCAATGGTGAACTTTGGAGAGTAGAAGGAGATCAATATACCTGAGTCCCAAGAGAAGATGAAGTACCAAAAATCCTGACAACAAATTATGACCAGAATGTACATCAAGGAATTGGAGCCACTATTGCAAGAATCAAGAAGCAATACTAATGGCCCAAAATGAGAAAATAAATTTCAATATACATTCAACAATGTGATATCTGCCAAAGATACTGATAGAAACCTACCAATAGAGCACCATTAATGCCAATCATAGCACCAGCCAGAGCCTTTCAAAGACTAGGAATAGACATCATCAGACCCTTACCAATAATTAGCTAAGAGAGATACTACATCCTCACCATTGAAGACCACCTGATGAAATAGCCAGAAGTCTTTGCTATTAAGACTACTGATGCCCAGACAATTATTAAAATCCTGTATGATGAAGTCTTCAGCCACCATGGTATCTCTAAGGAAATCATCACAGATCAAGGCTGTGAGTTTGTCAACAAAGCCATGAAGACCTTTGCAAGCAACTTTAAGATCAAGCTACAACCAACAATAGCTTATCACCCACAAGTGAATGGACTTATAGAATGAATGAATCAGACCATCAAGCAAGGACTCAGTAGAACCAGAGATCAACTAAACTGAGATATCTACTTGCCAGCAATCTTATTCAGCATCCATACCTTCAAGGCCACTACCACTCAGCAGAACTCTTTCTATCTGGTGTATGGCCAAGAAGCTTAAGACCCCAAGGAACCAATCCAGCTGGATTTGACAAAACAAGTCACAGAAGAAATCACCCAGTTACACAAAGTTCACCAGCAAGCATGAGGATTCATTACCCAAGCCCAGGAACGACAAAAGAAGTACTATGACTGCAAGGCTAATTTGGACCCCTTGCTTATCAGACAGCAAGTTCTGATATACTGCACTATCATAAAAGTAAACTGGTGGAGTGCCAAGCTCAAACTGAAATGGGAAGGACCATATATCATTTACCAGATTTTTATGAATCACACCTACCAACTCAAGACCAAGATACACTGCAACTGCATCAGACCCTACTATCTGGTAGAGACAAAATGCATTACCCAATCCCTGTATTGACTTTCTTGAATTGTCGATGATATATAGCAATAACCAGAGCCTTAAGCATCAGAAGTCTACCTTGGGACCCTGGAATCAGCAGAACATCTAGTGAACTGAAGAACACTGAAATGAAGCTACTAGCTGAATTCAAACTCCTTCTGAATAGTTAGTCTAGTAATAGGCCCTCTGCCCTTTATGAGGATGGCCAGTCTCTGCCAATGCACCAACAAACTCTTTCTGGAGAAATTCAAGACCCCACGACCTCTGTATAATCCTCACCACCAAGAATGGCTCTAATTTTACAAGGAGCAGATGTGATATACACAATCGACAATATCAGAATATGGAATACCAGTGACTGCTAAGATCAGATGACATAATGGCATAATAACCATATGACCAACCTAATCTGTCACATGATCACACCAAAAGGAGCAATGATAATCTGAGTCAAAACAAAGAACACATTATTGCATCACTGTGGGAAGCCAACAAACTGAACCCACTTTGCCAGGTTTCCACACTACTCCCCTCTGAGACAACTATCAAGGTCACCTCATGAGCCTCATGGAGATATTCGAAGGACTGCCCATTACTGTTGAAGTACCCACTGGAGCTACCCCAACTACCCACCATCCTATCAGTCTTACTTTGCACCATATCATTTGGGAGCCAAATCAAGAAAAAGCTCAAGAAGTCCCTATCTTTGAAGAGGAGGTCCAAGAATACCAAGATTCCACTCCTGAAGCAGCTCTCTCTGACACTGAAACTGACAAGTCCTCAGAAGAAGAAAAAGAAGAGCAACAGAAAGTTTATCAGTCCTCTGTCCACATCCAAGCTATTCAAAGATTGAAGAATATCATTGAAGATGATTGGCCACTATTCTATCCCCTCACCTCTTGGCTGATGCTTCTCCTTTTCGAAGAGCAGAATAATGAAGTCACAATCCAGTAAGATGATTTGTTTGCTACTGATGAAGGGTACTATACCCTTTAAAGTACAGATCAGCACTTTCCTGTTGCTTACAAATACCCCCACACAAGTGTGTTATAGTTTAACCATATACAGATAGCCACCCCCAAATATTTCTTGTCAGTAGTACAAACCCTCATAATATAACTAACTGCTAGTATAATATCCATCACCACTAGCAAGCCAATAGCATAGCATATCTCAAAACACTACATCTTACTACTGGCAAACCAATCACACAACTTATTGCCACTAATAATATAAGAATATAAACAGCACTACACCTTGCCGCTGGCAAACCAATGATATAAATGGCCGATCTGTTGCTGCCAGCAAGCCAATAGTATACTTAGCTACATAACTTAACAGCTACACTATAGTTAGCTAAGGTAGCAATAGCAACCACAGATAGAAACTATATGTTCAACATAAGTGAACTTGTATAAAATACCCCCCCCTCCTAAAGGATAAGTGAATAAACTTCAGTCAATTGGTTTTGCAGAAAAGTAGTTCACAACCAACTTAAGTTTTCAAGAAACTTTGGGAAAAGACTTCAAGAGACCAGATAATTCTGAGAACAAGATAACCAGAGCATTGAGGCTCAGAAGTTTGAGTTAAAGAATTACTCTTGCCACATTTAAGAACCACTGCTAAGAAAAGCCACTAGGAAAACTGCCACCAAGTTAAAGGAATGACTACTGATATAGAAACTGCTAGGAAAACTGCCAGGAAACCATCACTGAGATCCCATTAACCCAAGATCCCATGCATTCAGACTGACTGCCCATTCAAACTATCATTTGCACCCTGCATTTGAGAATCAAGACCCAGAAAACCCAGCCAAGGAACCCAAGGAAATCTACTGAATAGGATACTAGACTGATACCTGCCAGCACAGTCACCATTCACCCATCATCATCAAGTTAACAAGTCAGATGAATGAGCAAGCCATTGACCTCTATTTTCTTTATCTGCTGCAACACAACAAGAATTACCAATCAATCAACCAACTGTTATGCATGATAATTGACCCACATATTCTGCCTACGTACCCAAGTAATTGCCACCAAGAACATCCTTCAAGTACAATTGAGCCATCATCTATCAACCACTGAATAATTGAGCCATACTATATCATCAAAGTCTATCATTGACCCAAATCCCCATCGATGCTATTGACCCTTCCAACATACAAATTGAATGATCAGTCATGTGACTGCCAACACATATCCACTATGAACTCATCTCAATATACAGACTGTGCACTTTACCAAGTGGCACATTGAGCTGTGCTTGAAGTATACAGTTATATAAAATGTATGCCACAATATATACTTAGTAACTGGGCTGGTTTTTTATACCATATGTTACATCTAAATATAGAATAATGATCATTGGAAGTTCCTTAGGTTCCAGGGTTGCTATATGGTCATTTATTAGTTAGTAAGAAGTTATTGATATATTCTCCTGGTCATATAGCTTGACATTACATAAGCATAGCATAGTTGATATTATATAAATATAGTATAGTTATTATTATATCTTTGTAGCAAGATTAATATTATAGCAAAACATTAACTATTTTATATACTAGATAGAGTATTGGCATATAGAAAAGAGGTGCATCATCTTCCTCAGATTCACTTTCAGTATACCTTTAGTGAGTTATGGTGCTGTAGATTGTAGGATTATAATATACCAGAGATTATTATTTATATTGTTCATACTCAGAAGTGGGGTTGTCAGTTTTTCATTAAGAATTGTCTAGATATATAGGCTGTATTCTCCTGTTTATTCATTTTAGTTGAAGTAGTCAGAGATAAATATAAGTTGGTACTCATACTATTAGTTATCTCTTCAATAAGTTTTATAGGTAGTAATTAACTTTTGTAAGTTTATGAGTAGAGTTGGCAGAATAATCAAAGCTGGGAGGTCTTCAGGAAATACTTCATCCTCAGAGAGATCATTATTCTTGGCTTTGTTTTTGTCAAACTGAATAATATTATAAATATCTTTCATAGTATATCTGACTAGAGACATTTGCAGAATATGATTATCTAGGTATAAAAAGGATCTATTAGTAATCATAATATATTCTAGATACTTCTTATTGATTTCTTATATCATCATTGATTTGGCCAAGAGTTAGAGTACTAACTATTTTGGAGATAGTAACTCAGAGATAGTAACTCAGAGGTAGAGAATAGTAGAGCTATACTTATAGAAAAGTCTCAGTATTTGTGGGTAATGAGTTTCTGATATTGAGATATTTTTATTATATTAGTATTATAATGATAGTTACATAACTATATCTTTAAGAATATATATGATTTGATAGTAGCTTAAGAGTTGTCTGATTTTGTAGACTCTATTGATTATATTCAGAGCATTCTATCTGGCTTCTTATTGAATTTCCAATTTATTACAACTTGACATAATTGTGATACAGTGGTATGATATTATCAATCTTGATATATAAAAGTATATAACTTAGTTAATCAATAAACAATTACTTCTATTACTTCTTTCTCTCTGAATTCACAATAAAGTTTATGAGCCCCACTAGTAAAAGTGAATAATAA
>RQIL01023555.1:0-19053 GCA_003951145.1 Jimgerdemannia lactiflua | reverse complement strand
TATGGCCAACTTGGAAATATATATATAGCTAAGTTTGATACTTACTTTAGCTTAATTCTATACTTTTCTAGTTTGAAAAACTTTAATAATGTAATGGTTCTGGTTTCTTAAATGAGAAAGTGATTTGTTTCTAGGTGCTCAAAATAACTCGAAGAGTTATTAAGAGTTCAGGAAGATCTTATAGATTCTGAGAGAAAATATTCTGAGCTTTATTCAAAAGAACAGAGAGGATATTTATACAAGATCTGAAAGAAGGATTCAGAAGGATCTGAGAAATCAATGAAAATGCCAAGAGGAAGGTTTTCAGCAATAATGACAAATAAAGATCTGTAATGTTCCATGAAGTTCTGTGACTAGTTAAGACTGGAACAGAAGTGACAAGAATGTTCTAGCTGTAGCTTAGTACCAAGAAAGGATTTCTAATTATTCAGAAGGTGCTGGAAGGTTATGGAAAATACTAGAAAGACAAAGAAAAAGAAATAAACTACACTAAAATATTACATCTTTCTCTTCTTAAGAATCAATGTCCTTATTGAATTTAGAAGGTAATACAAGAAATAAAACCAAAAGAGAGGATAAATAAAATATATTGGCTCATTGGCAAAGACTGGCCATCCTTATATAAGGTGAGGGCCAAAGTATCATCTTGATCAAATGAGAACTGGTTCGAACATCATTAGTTGCAGAGTTTACAAAGTTCTTCTGTAGGTCTTGTTGCTGATGCTATATCCCTTAGAGTGCCCCAATGTGTAATGTATCTAATCAGTACAGTATATTATCTACTATCCAAGAAGAGAACCTTATGGACAGTCAATGAGTTTCTTTTTGCTCAAACTCTTGAATAAGGTCTTGAGAGTTCTTGAGATTGGTGGCAGGTTCCCAGGTGGTGTCATATTCAGGGTAGCCCATCCACTTGACTAGGTATTCTGTGCAATGGTATCAGACTCATTTGTCTAGGATTTTCTCAACTTTATACTTAATGTAGTCTTCAACCATAACTAGTGCTAAGGGCATTGGAATTCAGCCAGGGTAAGGGGGTGACTGGTTCCAGACCTTGAGTTGTGATATATGAAATACTGGATGTATTTGCATAGTTGATAGTAGACTGAGATGGTAAGAGTAGATAGAGACTTGCTCAGTGATCTTGAAAGGTCCAAGGTACTTGAGTTGGAATTTGGCTGATTGGCAGTTGACTTGAGATTGAGCCTTGATGTTGTCAGCTTTGAGTAGAACCATATCTCCAATAGTGTAGGTGACATCACAATGTTTCTTATCTGCATACTTAGCTTGATATTATTGAGCCTTTAGCAGATTCACGGTCGTGATCTTGAGAAGGGAATTCATTTTGTTGATAAGGTTCTAGGCAGTAGAGACTTGTGTGTGACTGAATTGCTGGAATGAGACTAGGCTTATAGGGGTCTTGGGATTTTGACTGTATAGTAACTAAAAAGGGGAAAGACCAGTAGATAATTAGACTATATTGTTATAGGTGAACTCAGTGTAGGTCAGGTAGTGGTCCCAATCATCTTGCTTATAAGATACATAGTTTCTGAGTATTTGTTCAAGTATTCTGTTCATTCACTCAGTTTGTCTATTGGTTTGAGGGTGGAAGACAGTGGACATAGTGATTTGAGTTTCAAGGGTCTTGAAGAGTACTTGCCAGAAATGACTTGTGAATTTGGGGTTGCAGTCACTGACGATTACTAGGGGAAGTTCATATTGGCAGAAGATAGACTTGAAGAAGATTCTAGCAATTTAAGAGGCAGTAGCATTAGTTGTGGTTGGCTCAGTAATTGTAATCTTGATCAGGTAGTCCACAAACATAACAATGGCATCATAGCCTGATTTGGTTCATGGGAGTTATACAATGAAGTCCATTGTGACTTGCTCAAACTTCTTGGTCAGAATTGGCAAAAGTTGCAGAAGACTGGCAGGCATTCTTTTTCCTTTGATAAAGGTCACAGCTTTGAACATATTCCTTGATTTCCTTGAGCATGTTGGGCCAGTAGTAGTCTCACTGAATGTTCTTGATGGTCTTCTTAGTTCCAAGGTGACCAGCTAGTGGGGAGTCATGATGTTTATAAAGGATCTTGTGTCATAGTTTAGGGTTGGCAGGAATATAGACCTTGTCTTAATAGTACATGAGGTTGTCCTTGAGAGTGTACTTTTCCTTGAATTCCTTAATATTCTTTTGTAGAACCAGAGAGTCTTGTTTGTATGCTGTCTTGATCTGGTTAAGGAATTCAGGTGCCATGGTGACTTGTAAAATGGCAGCAAGGTCAGGCCTTCTTGAGTTTTGCCAGGCTTGTAGATGATATTCAGAGTAAAGGTTTGAAGTAACTGACTGACTCCACTTGACTTGTTGATGGGAAAGAGTTGGTTGGGTGTTGATGTACTGAAGGGACCTATGATCTGTGATCATGTCAAACTCAACTCCTTCTAGGTAGTGTTGCCAGATCTTGAGGGCATGAACGATTGCTAGAAGTTTCTTTTCATGAGTAACTAGCTAGCTTTTGATCTGTAGGGGACAATTTCCTTGACTTGAATGCAATGGGTCTGTGTCCTTGTCCATCATCTTGAGAGATGACTGTACCAATTGCGAAGTTGGATGCATTGGTAGTAATAGTGAACTTCAAGTTCAGGTCCATGTTTCTAAGGACAGGTGTATGGGTCAGGCAGTTCTTGAGTTCTTGAAAGGCTTGTTGACAGAAGGTGTCCCAGATATAGGGAACATAGTGATCAGAGTTGGGTTTCTTTTGCAGGAGATTTGTCAAAGATTCTGCTATACCAGAGAAGTTCTTAACAAATCATCGATAGTATCCAGCCAGACCAAGGAAGGACCTAAGTTTAGTGAGACTTGCTGGTACAGGCCACTGTTCAATGGCTTGTATTTTCTTTGGGTCTACTTGAATTCCTTTGGCTGATACAATGTGTTTAAGGTATTCGACTTGATCTTTGAAGAACTCACACTTCTTAAGCTTTGCATAAAGCTTGTGTTCATGGAGAATCTTAAGGACTTGTTCGATATGTTTGAGATATTCTTCTTCAGTGCTGCTGAAGATCAAGATGTCATCAATGTACACAAGTACAAAGATATAGAGCTGATTCTTAAAGACAGTCTACATGAGGTCTTGGAAGGTTGCTGGTACATTGGTGAGACCAAAGGCCATGACTAGAAATTCATATAGTCCAAACAGTATCATGAATGCCATCTTGGATATGTCTTCTGGTTTGATGTGAATTTGGTGATACCCAGAGGTCAGGTCAATCTTGGTGAAGTATTTGGCATTCTTGAGAGCATCAAAGATTTGGTTGATGAGTGGCAGTGGGTAATGATTCTTGACAGTAATCTTGTTGAGTTCACAGTAGTCTATGTACATTCACCAGGTGTCATCCTTCTTCTTGACAAACAGGACTGGGGAGTCAAAAGATGACTTACTTGGCTGAATGGCTTCTCACTCAATAAGTTCATTGAGTTCCTTCTTGACTGCTTCAATTTCAAGTAGTGACATGCAGAACATCTTCTTCTTGGGAATAGCCATGTTCAGTACTAGCTTGATTTCATGGTCATAGTCTCTTGAGAGTGGTAGACCATGTAGCTTGTCTGGGAAGACATCCTTGTATTTGTTCAGCAGTAACTTGATACTTTTGCTGATTGATAGCTTCTTGTCTTCTTTCTTGGGTCAGATCAGTGCAACAAAGGCACAAGTAGCTTTCTTGAGAGTCTTCTTAAACTGGATTACCAAAAGAGTTGCAATTGGAGTTTTTGTCTGAGTCTTGTCTGGCTTGATTGTAATGTTGGCTCCATCTTGATTCAGGGTAACTTCATTCTTGGTCCAATCAATGTATGAGTTGTGTTGTATAAGCCAGGGTTTGCCTAAGATCAGGTCATAATCTCCTAGGGGTGCCACTTCAAAATCTAGGCATTCCCAATACTTCTGAATCTTCAGGAGAAGTTTAGTGGCAATTGAGTCAATGGGTAGAGTGGTGCCATCAGCAGTAACAACTCCACCATTCTTGCTGGCTGGTTTGGTGAGAATCTTGAGCTTGTCAATGAGGTTCTTGTTGATGAAGTTCCCAACAGCTCTGCTGTCTATGAGAATATCTAATTCTTGACCTTTGACTAGACCTTTAAAGATGAGCATTGAGTTGGCTTGGTTCTTGACTATGCTAGCAACTTGATCAGTGCTGCCTAGTGCTCCCAACAAATCGAATTGAATCGAATTGGACCTAAATTCGATTTGATTCGAAAATTTTGAATTGAGGTCCAATTCGATTCGAAGTCCAATATGAACTCTATTTTTAGAAATCGAATAACTTGATTAATACACATCCAAATTCAATGATCTTTAGCTTGTTAGATTCCTCTTATATAGAGGAATCTAACAAGCTAAAGATCATTAAATTTGGACATGTATTTGTCGAGTTATTACATTTCCAAAATAGGTTTCGAATCAGACCTCAATTCAATTCGAATTTGATTCAATTCGAACTCAATTCAAATTGAAAAATCCCCAATTCGATTTGATTCGAATGACCCTCAATTTGGTTTGATTCAAATTGATTCAATTCATTTGGGAGCACTAGTGCTGCCAAAGCCTTTCTGATCTCACTTGGTTGGAGATAACTTGGTGACTTCCTTAATAGCAGGCAGGGTGGCTTGCTCCAGAATGAGCTGTGCAATTCTGTCACCTTCATTGACAGTATAAGATTGGTCCTTGTGGTTGACTAGTAGGACTTGTATTTCTTCTTGGAAGTTAGAGTCAATGACTTCAGCACTGACATCTAGTGAGTGCTTGACACTGAGACCAGATCTTGGTGCAATTCTTGCATAATGTTCCTTAGGTATTTCAACTGCAAGGCCAGTTGGAATGAGCCTTCTTTCATGGGCAGGAATAGAGACTTGTTGTACAGATTGAAGGTCTAAACCAATGGCTCCTTCTGACTGTGGTTGAGGGATCTGGGCCTTGGGGTTGACTTGCATGAGATTGAGTACAACTTCTTATTTGACTTGATGACCTTGAGTGTCTTTGGACAGGACCAGGATCCTCTTGAATTCAGTAGTCTTCTTGGGACATTTAGTGGCAATGTGGCCAGGCTGATGGCAAAAGAAGTAGACTCCAGCCTTCTTAAGGCACTCCTTTTTCTCAGGTGTAAGCTTGTTCTTCTTGTTCTTATCAATGGTGTCTAGATCCATGAGGGCTGGTCCAACAGTTCTGGCTTTGATTTCCTCCCTTTTGTGGTTATTATTGAATGGTGGTTTCTTCTGCTCGAAGCAGTTGCCATAGGTAATGACATTGAACCTATTCACAATTTTCATTGCTACATCTAGGTCTTGAGGTTCTTCTAGTTCAACACGAACTTGGGTTTGTCCTTTGAGACCTCAGATGTACTTGTCAACCTTCTCATCTTCAGTGATATGAGATAACTCCAGTAGGATAGACAGGAATTATACATTGTATGCTTATACAGACTTGAGTTGTTTGACATTTGCCAGGCAGTCTCACATGACCTTAGTGCTGTTGACAGGTTTGAATTGGCCCTTAATAGCATCTGAAAATTTACCCCAGACCTTTATTTGGCCAGAAAATCTTATGTTCTGGACATAATTTCGCCACCAGATTGCAGCATTCCCTCAGAGGAGTATGGTAGCAAATTGGACTAGTACTGCTTCATCCAAATTGGTCAGGTCCCCATACTGCTCCAATTGGAAAAGCCAAGCATCGATAGACAGTCCTTCTCTTTGGCCATCAAAGGTATCAGGCTTCTGAGGCTTGATAGTGACTGCAGTCAGAGATATCATTGTAGATATAGGTATAGACTGTGCAGGAGCTTTGCCCTCTTTTTTGTCCAGTCATTCTTGAAACAGTCTGCAAAATACTTTCAAGAGTCCCAGCTGACTGAGTAGGGATTTCATCTTCTTCTTCTTGTTGAATGTAGAGTGTGTTCTGTAGAACATAGTTGCTATAAGAGGTATTGCCCCA
Source organism: Jimgerdemannia lactiflua (assembly GCA_003951145.1). NCBI lineage: Eukaryota > Fungi > Mucoromycota > Endogonomycetes > Endogonales > Endogonaceae > Jimgerdemannia > Jimgerdemannia lactiflua. Next base: position 13,069 of record RQIL01023555.1, on the reverse strand, counting down.
GTCATTGGCATCCATAGATATAGTGTTCAAGTAGTTCTTGAGGGGTTTCTTGGGAGGTTTCTTGTTTAGGCAAGGTGTAACTTAACCACTGCTACCAAGTGTAATGGTTCTGGTTTCTTAAATGAGGAAGCAACTTGTTTCTAGGTGCTCAAAATAGCTTGAAGAGTTATTAAGAAGGAAGATCTTGTGGATTCTGGGAGAAAATATTCTGAGCTTTATTTAAAAGAACAGAGAGGATATTTATATAAGATCTGAAAGAAGGATCCAGAAGGATCTGAGAAATCAATGGAAATGCCAAGAGGAAGGTTCTCGGCAATGATGACAAATAAAGATCTGCAATGTTCTGTAACTAGCTAAGACTGGAACAGAAGTGACAAGAATGTTCTAGCTGTGGCTTAGAGCCAAGAAAGGAATTCTAATCATTTGGAAGGTACTGGAAGATTATGGAAAATACTAGAAAGACAAAGAAAAAGAAATAAACTATACTAAAATATTACAAATAAAAAAATCTTACAACTTTCTCAAATAATAGCATTAGAGTTTGCTGCAACTATGAAAGTATTTCTTCTCTATGCTAGAGGATTTTTCAGTATATCTGAGTATTCTCAAATATATTAGATCCTATCTAAAGTGGTATTACTATGTATAATTATCTATTCAAACTGATAATACTCTTCAAGAGATATAGAAGAAACTTGAGAAATTTAATAAATATAAGAAGATATTTACTGAAGCCTCTCCAAATAATCTTAAGTTCTATAAGATATATAGTACAGTACTGAAATGAGTATATCAAAAGCCTTAAAATTTCTGAAAATTATGATATAGAGTATACTGAGTATCAGTATATTCAAGATGTGAAATATCCATATCAATACTCAAATAAACATAATGCAACCATATAAATAATTAAATATATTGAAAGATATATAGTGTTAGAAGCAAAGATTGATTTTCTGGAATCAAGAATAAGTATGAATATTATAGCCCAAATGATAACAGTATAAATGACAATAGTATAAATAATAGTAGCACAAATAACAACAGTACAAATGACAATATATTATTCTTCAATTGGCTCAAAAGTCTCAGGAATGATATATATCAGCAATCTGGAAATAGAATTCAGTCTTCCAAATCTATATAGAGATATTCAAATCTTTTTTGATAATATGCAGTATGATTCTGGACACACTGGCCCAGTGAGGCAAAACTCCCTATCCTCAACAATCCTCAGATTATCATCTTTCAGTCTTTCAATTTACACTGGTCAAATCTATATTGTGAGTGTCAACAAGAAACTGTCAAGAATATCATCCAGTACAACCCAAGCTTTCATGGTCATCCTCAGTATGATTGAATCACTATATATGATTGGGCAAGAAGTCTATGGTCTTGACAAATTCAAGATTGGCCAGATCTGTCACTTCTTCTCTATTAATCACAACAATATCAAGTATCCTCTTGCATATATTCAGTGGTTCGAAATTCAAGGTCGTTGGGACCTGGAGACTCAGATGTGCATGGTTACTCAATCCAAAAATTTTAATATCATTGGTGTGGATGCAATTGTCCGAAATATACATATGGTGCCCTACTTTGAATCTCATGAAGGAAGCACAAAAGGAAATTGCAATGTATTATGAGTTTGGCATGGGGATCAACAAGATCGTTAGTGCTCGTCATTGGCGTCAGAGTGCTTCACAAAACGACAAAGAAGGTTTGAAGATCAAATTCGACCTTTGATTCATCGCGTAGCCAAACGGTCATGTGAAATTGGTCAGATCACTGATGGAACAATGCTTGGCAAACAAGACTCCTATGCACATGGCTGCGCATAAAAGCCGCGCTGAGGTAGTCGAGCAACTCGCCAATCATAACACGATGCCACTGAACCTCGCCGCGTCGAGGTCGTGAGGTTGCTCGTGGCCAAGCTCGGGGCGGACGCCACCCTCAAGGCTGCACCAAGGGACGCGTTGAAGTGGCGAGGTTGCTCGTTGCCGAGTTCGGAGCGGACGCCAACGTCAACCACGGATGGACACTGCTGCACAATGCCGCATCGGCTGGGCACGTCGAGATCGTGAGGTCGCCAAAGACTTCCGCAAATGGACGCCGCTGCACCAAGCCGCAGAGATCGTGAGGTTGCTCGTGGGCCAACGCCACCGTCAAGGGCACGCACTGCACCAAGTCGCAGAGCATGGGCACGTCGAAGTCGTGAGGTTTCTCGTGGCCGAGTTTGGGGCCGACGCCGACGCCGCCAAGGACTTCCGCGAATGGACATCTCTGTACCAAGCCGCCACGTCGAGGTCGTGAGGTTGCTCATGGCCGAATTCGGAGCAGATGCTAACGCCAAGAACATCGACGGACGGACGCCTTCACTTTGCTGCGCTGGTCGGGCACGTCGAGTTCGTGAGGTTACTCGTGACCAAACCCGGGGCCAGCGTTAACGCCAAGTCCAAGCACGAAAAGACGCCGCTTCATCGGACAGCGTATTACGGTAGTAAAATTTCTCGTCGAAGAGTTCGGGGCAACGCCAAAGCAAAGGATAAAAACGGAAAGACGCTGCTCCACCAGGCAGCGACGGGCGGGCACGTTGAAGTCGTGTGGTTGTTGGTGTCCGAGTTCGGGGTGGATGATAAAGCAAAGGAGAAAAACGACAGACGCCATCCATCAGGCCGCGGTGGTCGGGTCATGCTGTTGCTGGTAGTCGGACGCTAAAGCAAAGGGGAACAACGGACAGACACCACTCCACCAAGCCACGGCGGGCGAGCACCTTGAGGTCGCGCGGTTGGTGGTAACCGATTTTGGGGCGGATGCCAAAGCAAATGATAGCGAGGGGCGGACGCCACTCCAGCATGCTGGAAGGGCTGGAACATTGAGGTCGTGCGGTCCCTGGCAAATGAGTTCAGGGCGGACACCAACGCCAAGGCGAATGACGGTCGGTCGCGCAACATGGGCGAATAGGGATGCTAAAGTTGCTCGCGAGCGAATTTGGTGCAGACACGCTGTTGCACTTTGCTGCATAGAGCTGGTTAAGTTGCTTATAAGTGAATTTGGTGCAGAAGTAAACGCCATGGACAATGAAGGTCTAACGCCATTGCAGCTGGTTATAAGCCAACGATCAACTCTAAAATTTCCTCAGACTTTCGTTTCCGCAGTTCATTTTTTACAACACTGGCCTTGTTGAATTAATTAATGATACAGTAGAGTTTTTGAAAGGCATACAAGTAAGTCGCCGGTGACGTAGACCCCCAACGCTATATTAGCTATAAAAAATTATCGTATATTGTATGTGCTAGCCCTGCTTATTGCTATATAACCTGATGCAAATGGAACACGCATCCACCTTCAAACAATAATTAATTCCCTATAGTAAATGTCATCAGGGTCATCGCGGTAATTCCTTGGATATTCGTACCCTGATTACCTGAGTCGGCCATAAAATGAGCTCGGCGAACTCCATAGGCCCAACCAATAAGTCGCAGAACCGTGTAACGAAATGTGTGTATCGCTTTGACTAAGGCGATGTGATATGTGAAATCTCACTCGATGTCACATCAGACATATTACAACAATCCGGGTCCCAACACCTTCTCACGGATTACCAGCCTTATCGTGCCTTCCCTGGCGACTGTAGAGTCCAGCCAGAATGGTGCTGTGCCCAGGGGCCTTTCTCCCAACGTCTTCTCCTGACCTATCATTGCCCGTTTATACAGCGACTCGGCCCTGTCACACTTGTCTTGGTTGTCGTACAGCATAGCAAGCTCGTTAAGAGATATTGCCGTCTGATCCCAACACACTCTCGTAAATATCCAGAGCTTATTTGTACAGCCCTGGCGTTTCTAGATTGTTTTGCCGTCTGCTTTCAACACCGGATAAACCGTCCAACTCTTGAGAACACAAATATACTGTCGATTCTACTTCCGCGAGCCCGCATCCTGCATTTAGAGCGGTATAACTGCTTGAACTAGTCGAATTTTGCCAAACTGGAGAAAATGCACATAATGCGCGGATTGCTATATTTGACGTTCGGCTTTGAGATGCAGATCTAAATTGCCGAGAAAGACAACAGGTATGGTCACCCGACCGAGGAATGAAGGAGGCGGATGGCTTGAAAAGCTCGCTCTTCTAAAATGGAAAAAATATTCTCCATACTAGTTACCGGTCGTCGCCATTAAATCCTTCAAATCTGACGCGACGATTAGTAGTGCAAAATGATTTCAAAAAGCCAAATGAACTATTAGCCCTTTCGTTTCTTTCATTCAGGTTTAGCCTTTATAGGGATACTTCACTCTTTCCGTTTTTCCAACGTTCGCAAGCCTGCAGTCATCGCGACAAATTGCAGAGAATCAAGAAATAGCGGATGAGCCTGTGACTCCCAAACATAATTAGCTATTTGTATTCGCATTTTGTCCACCAAACACCGCTTTGCGGCGACGGAAAACTGTACAAGGATATTTGCGACAGTCCTCTTCACATCCATTGAGCTTGTCAAGCGAAGCGCCAAAAACGTTGTGTATCTGGATGGGGTGGTGCTACGTCAAATACCGGAGTGCAAAAATTAGATCCTCCCAACCAGTAGTGGCCTCGTCAACCCTGGATAGTCAGGTTTAGGCCACTTTTGGAATTATTTTCTTTGCTGTCAAAAGTTTTCGGCCGATATATTATTTTCGTGCTCGCATTATTTTTTATGCACATACCTGGTCTTAGGACGGTAGACATACATGACCGCTATAAATATAACAGGAAGCGACATCCTATCAAAAATTGCATTATCATAGGCAACCACGGGGATGAACCTTGCGATCCATGAAAACCGATGTCGGACGAAATAAATGCGACAGTACGTCAGCGGACGAAACGAGAAGTTCAAAGGGCACCAGCACGGCCGAAACCGTGTACTGGACGTGATCCTAGTGGCCGTTACTACCAGCAATATGATTACACTGGCAAATAGTGGAGGTGCGTAAAAGGGAACCATCCTAAAGCCGAACTTTTATAATCCGTCTCGCGGTCTCACACGCGGTCCGGCCCTGTGCTCCGATTTCCCGACATGCAATTAGAATGACCACGGGGGCCAATTTCAATACCCGACCCCATATTCGGTGTCTCATGCAATCGGCCATTGGACCACTGATCCGCGTTTTTATAAATCGATTAACCTAGTTTAAATAATTCGGTTAGAAACAAATAACATATGCTAATGATATATAATTAGTTGGACAGAGAGATTTATAGAAATTGCTGTCTAAACGTTGTATGGACATGGCGTAACTGAACGGCGCAGTAAAAACGTGAAATAGGTGGTATATACGGGTACAGCAAAATCAGCGCAAACACATAACCGCAATGGAGCCGACAAATAATTATTCTTGAGGAATAAATGTTTACCCTCAATATTTCTCTACCAAATTTATGCTGTGAGCTATGACTATATCCAAAAAGATGATTCATAAAGCCAAGAAGAAATTTATACAGATTTGCCGCAACCTGCATCATTTTCGCCTAGTTTTATTTTGCAGTTGGTGGCGAGAGTAAAACAGACTAATAGCTTGGGACGCCCTATTCTCCAAATGACTGGGTAGCGCTTGGACAGATGCCAGTTCCTTCTGGTTTCCCTTGATGAACAATGTCGTCCGCGCCGAACGCGCTCTTGAAGGAACGACGCCGACATGCCAATTTACGAGCCACATGTACGGCCGCTGTGCAGGATACTCATTCCAGCAATTTATTAGCACCGCCTCAAGCTCTGCTGGCGCGCCGGATCATGCTCTCACGCAATTGATCTGGATTTTTTACGACGACGACGGACGCGATATTTCGTGGTGGTACCCCGTGACGAGCGGGTTGCAAAGCAGTGACGTCAGACGCGAGAGTTTGTGTCCTGTGGATGAAGATTTTTGTGGGGAGGCACCCGAGTCGGCCATAGAAGCCCGTAGAGCGGCTGGTGTAGTTAAAGGGAACGGGTGTTTCCGACGTCGATCAGAATGGGCGAATCTTGACGAACGTACATCACATTGCCCGGGTGCGGATCATGGTGGCTGCAGCCAAAGCGATAGAGCTCGGAGAGACGTTGCGCGAGGAGGGTGGGATCTGGGACCAGTCAGTTGTTTGGTGCGCGGGGGGAGTTTTGAGAGTGTCGTGGGGGGTTGTGGGATGTTGAGAAAGGCCGAAGAGCCAGTTCATACTGCACAGCACATACCGCGCCGTATCACTTCTGGGCTCGCTCTCATGTCTGTCACCGTCGCCCTTGAACTCGTCACGATACTTCCTGAAAGTGATTAAGGCTCATCGTTTATAATGTCGCGGAGGTCACCTACACATAAAGAAAGTGATTTAGTGGAATTATATTTGGATGTGATAAGGATCGACCGGAGATGGGGCCTACCAGAAGTAAAATCAGCAGACGTATTCGATGGTTTCGGTGAGGTGGCTTCTAAGTGGCATGCGGGCTAGAACTTGCCTCATTATCGCGGTCGTCGTCTACCGCCATCACGACGCTAATCGCCCAAGCGCTCGTCTCCGCTACCAAGCCCAACAGACTGAGCGACAGCACTAGCTGCCTGAGTGAGAAGCCCCTCTTGTTGTCCACCGCGCCTACCGTGCTCGGATCACGCGCTCGTCGATCGCGTTACCGAGAATGTGCGCCATCTCCTCGCCGCCTCGATGTACGCGTTTCGTCTTCGTTCGTCGTAATATAAGTTATGAATAATTGTCATTTTATTTTCCCTCAACACTTGCCTGACGACTAATGGCCAAAGTTTTCCGACCGTCGCTCCAGTAGATTGGACTTTTCTCCTAGCTAGAAAACGAACTTGGAAAACGAAAAACAAAAAACAAAGAACAAAGCAAGAATAAAAATAAAGCGAGGATTTGTAGAGCAATGCATAGTGAATAAAGAACAAAAACAAAGCGATGTTCTGTAGTTAGGTTCAATCACACTATGATCTTGCAAGGATCAATTGTAAGTTTCGAGCTAACAAAGGAAAGTTGGTCCACGGTCGGATAAAACGATTGCAATTGCTCATTTGCACCTGCTGTCATCGACATGGTTTATCGAAATGGGATTCGCCTCGACGGATTACCAAATAATGAGTCGAACTCATCGCATCCTTGATAGAAATGAACCTGGGTTTCCACACGAAATCCCCGGTGCAAGATCATATTAATCCCACTGCGGTTTCCCGTGAAATTGTTTTATTGAGGAGAAATGCGATAAAATGATCAAAGTTTATGATGCAACATGTTGGCAGATACGACCAATACTTTACATGAACTCGGACCGTAAAGCTCGGTCACGCTATCTCGAAAGAATAACGAATATTAATTCACGGAGACAGTTGCATAGTTTAATATTAGACATAAGCATATTGGAATGTTATTAATTGTGAAAGGCGATTACAGGCGCTGACATCTCCTTTCGATTCTTACTGTCCGCTGGGCCTTTTGCCGTGGCCGCCACCAGCCTCTCCTATTGGTGCGGAATCGTCGAACGGTACAAATACGAGCATAAACATTTCAGCGTAATGTGATTTGCTCATGATGCTCTTGTACACTTTCCCCTACCAGTTTGGCTGAGACGGCTTGTGTTCCAGATACAAAACGTCTATTCTAAGTCATGGAATTGGAGTTGAAAGCGAATCAACCGCATATCGGGGTCCTTCGAAGCCCAGTACACCGAGGGATTCGCCTTTGTAATGATATGGTCGACATTGAGCGGGCCTCTATTAACCTTTGTCGCAAGCTCCAACTTGAATATTTCGAACTCCGCCTCGGTCTCGCCAATGCGCTCATTGACGAAGTCCCAGAAGGTTGCCCAGTTCAGGCGGTCGCAGGCGCTGCACTCCACGGGTTTGAGTTTCTTCAACATCTCCTTTCGATTCTTACTGTCCGCTGGGCCTTTTGCCGTAGCCGCCACTAGCCTCTCCGGCTCGGAGTTCGAGAACCGTAAATCAAGCACCACGAAGCTGCCCCAGCGTTTTCGATTCTTCACCAAGACGCGGTCGTGGATCATTTGGATGAAGCGCACAATGAAGACGCCATACACCTCCATCATAGGGCTAAGATGGGATACTTCATCTTCAGGAAGTGTGCGGGACCGACGTTTTGAGGCACGACGGCGGGAGAATATGTTGCCCATATCGGATTGGCTGAACGATTGGGCTACGGTATATAATGAATGGATTTGGTTTTGATTATAAGTTGTTTCAACCAGACTGGGAGAGTTTATATAGTTGGACCTCCTATGATGTAGACTGTATGCCACTCATGCAATTAAAATTTGGTGTAAAAATAAAACAAGAAAAATAGAACCATGAGGTCAAGGAATAACAGGGTACACTTACAAAGCGTATTGGAGAACGGTATGTACATCGTATTAGGATCGATGTTTGTTTACAGCGTTGGTCACGTCAACCCCTGAAGGCGTGGTTGGAATATTGGTGGTCGTCGCTCTCAGGGGTGAAATGAGGAGAGGGGTGGCATGGATAAACATCTAGAGAGCAATATGTTCGCAGAAGCGCAGAGATAACTCGTAGATTGTTTGGTCGCCTAAGCCCATGAAAAAATAAAAAAATAAATATCAGTAGACAATTCTCTTTGCGGAGTACGCCGATATTGCTTATTCGGTTATTGGTGAAACTCGTTTACCTGAACCATACAGTAATGCTCACGGGTGATGGTAATTTTGGAAAGTGCAGGGCCTCGCCAAATTTAGTAAACCTCGCCAAATTTAGTAAATTTAGTCATGACCACTTTGATTTCGATACCCCTTGACAAATGCCATGTGGACAGGAACAAGGGGTACCATGAGATCGGGGCAATGGGCTGACGCCATCGCGTGAGGGGGAAAATCTTTTATGGTAAGTGTTCATGGCCCTGCTCTGGATGAGTTTAAAGTAATAACAACGTGGAAGATGGTGTCACATGGTGAAGAGACCAAAATCGGTTGGTACTCTAGACCTACCTCACAAACGGCAGTTATCCAAATGACCTCTCAAGTTCCACAAACACATGTATATACACTATCATCCATTTACTCTTCATGTCTTCCAGCTAACCACCTGAACACCGTATCGAGTTTCATTGTTTTTAATTGTTGACGAGTTATCGAACCAAAAGAGGTATATAAATTTATACACATCCTAATTCAGTTATAGAGGGTGTTCAATGAACGAGACTCAGACACTGCGCTTTACGAGATACTTTATCAACGTGGAATGAAGTCTATTTCCATTAGAAACAGACCCGACCCGACTGGACCCGGGAGAAAATTATCCAGACCCGAGTTTAAACCCGGCCTGTCAAACGCATTGTATCTCGATGAAATGACGTCCAAGTTTAATGGCCCTCAGCTTGTTATATTCCCCTTGCAAAGGCGGATACAACGAGCTAATGATCATTAAATTCGGACGTCATTTCGTCGGGATACGAACGTTTGACGGACCGGGTCTAAACTCCGGATCGATTCTGTTTGCGGAGCTCTAAATTTTCAAATAAACCTCCTCACAGCCCTGAAATTATTGAACATGCGATCGACCACTGGTGCTCAGCAAATATTGCGTGCCAAGGATACGTTTGGGGAATTTTATTTTTATTTTCCCATGGTTTCATGATCGAGGCGGGGCGCAGGCGATTTCGGAATGCGTCGGTCGGGCCATCTAAATCCCGGAGGTCCTGGACGAGTCCAGTAAACACACCCTGCATACTTACAGTGTATCCTAGGGAAAGAAACCCTCGACACGGCCAAGTCCATCTCTTGCGACCGTCTACAACGCAGGCTCACCGCGGTTCCGAATCGGAACTTCTACACCACACAGCCCGACGACAATGTCACACAGCCTCATTCAAAAGTAATTGTGGCTCGGTAGTGATTGGCAAGCTTCGCTCAGCACTAAATAGCAAAAATTGGCTACGTCTCATTGGAATAATGAATGTAACGCCGCAATGGTTGAGGCATGCATGTGGCGTGGGAATATTCCTGTCGGCGTGGACAAATGCCTTTCTCCCGTCTCTATCATTATTTGCAATAATTTCCTGGAAACTCGTGTTTCGTACTTTCTGTCGGAAGGGGAAAAAATAAAATAAAATTTTGCGGAGCCTCGGTTTACACGAGCTTACTCCATCCATCATGCGTGCACCTTCCCACCACCGTATACCCTAAATTCAATACCATGTTCAACCGGAAATTTGGTTCGACAGCAACGACCATCGCCTATCTGAAAAGGTTATTCTTTTTTGCGATGTCATCTTGTCCATTTTCGATTTTACACAACACGCATACAAACTTCCCTCCTAGAACAGTTACATGTGTACATGTGACGTCGATTGACAGTTGCGCTAAGTCGGATTTAACCCCGATGAATGGAGACGAATTATCTCTTCTATGGATTCATACGAAGCAGGTGCCAGGGGAGCAATTTCATGTTGATGCGCTGATACGTTAAGCGATAGCAGCGTGGTGGGAATAAGGAAATGACCTTGAGGTTTTGAAAAGTAGCGTGTACAGGAGACAAGAAAAAAATAACGTGTTATGGTCACTTTGGCTGAAATCAGTTGATGCCTTCATGGTTTTGAAATCTCATCAGTGATGGGCGTATTCTTTTAATTGGCATTAGCAATCAGCTACCACATGACGTTTGATTGTTGCAAAGTCACATGACTTCTCTATTATCCACCTGAGGGAGGGTTGTTGGTTTCGACACACATGATATACGCGGTATGAGTAAGCCTACGATGGTTACACATTGCGTTTCGTGCACTACGTACCCGTTTCTTTCTTCCACCAGCGTTCGGAATGCACCACTTTGAGAGGAACGCTGACAACGAGTCCGATCTTCACATCATGTACGCTTCATAGAAAAACGACACCTTAATAAGCGTGGTCTATTGGTACGTTTGCATGGCAAGCGCGTTTGTTGAGAAAAAATTGGTACGGGAAGATGTTGGTCGGGGTCGGCCTATACCCGCTCGGGGTTGTGTGTGAATTGGGTTGTGAAGCAAACGCTGGGAGACGTTTTCGGCATGTTGTTTTTCGGAGGTGGTTCGCTGGACGTATTTGGTCTGTCGATGCGGAAGGTAAGAATGCGTATGAAGATCGAAAGTGGCAAGTGTGCATGTTAGTGAAAATTGTGTGGCGAATCCACGTTTGAATTTATTGTCCCATTTGCTTGAGACAACCAATGACAAAATAAAATGGGGGAGGTTCGGTATTACCTATTTCGATGGATGGTACAGCCAAGACAATGGAAAGCAGTATATACGCATAATTTGATTACATAACAAATAGCATATGCTTAGGGTATATAATTAGGGGTGAACAGAGTTCTGATTTTTTTTTTTTCTACAAGACGTAGCTGAACAGCGCAGTGAGAACGTAAAATAGGATTACTAGCATCCTGGTCCGTCTGCAATGGGAGTCGACAAACAATTATTCTTGAGGAAGAAATAAAACCAACGAAATGACGATTCGCACAGCCAAGATAATTTAATCGGATTCGTCGCGACTGGCTTCATTTTCGCCCTGTTCAGTTGCTGAAAATAAAACCGATTAATAGGTTGCGACGCCCTATTCACTGAATAACTGGGTGGCCCTAGCTCCGGTTGAAGCGCCGCAAACGGAACGACTGCGCTCTTGCAAACTCCGCTGGTGCGTCGAGGATCATGCTCTCACGCAAATCGATCTGGGTTCTTCGCGACAGCGACAGACGCGATATCCCGTGGTGGCACCCCCGTGACGAGCTGCCAGAGTAGGGTTGCAAAGCAGTAGATGTCAGACGAAGGAGTTTGTGTCCCGTGTACTCGATTCGGTCGTAGACACCCGTACGGTGACTGGCGTCGTCGAAAGATCGGGTCGATTAGAACGGGCGTGTCTTGATGAATGTATATGACATTGTCTGGGTGAAGGTGACTGTAGCCAAAGCGATGGAAGTCGGAGACATTACGCAAAAAGCGTAGACTTGTGCACAGTCTGGGACCAGTTGATTGTCTGGTGCGCGGGAGGACTTCGAGTGTGCCTTGGTGCGCAGGCAAACACTATTATTGGGTTTTGGGATGTTGAGAAAGTGGACGGTCGGGGAATTTTGGTGTAGGCGAAACTCATACCTCGAATTCTATTCCTTGCCAAGTGCAAAATGCGTCCTGCTTAGCGGCGACAGTTCTTTCGTAAACCTTGGAGAACCCGCCTTCACCAATAAAATAAACATTGGTGAATTTTGTGGCGGAGAACCAGACGACATAATCAGTACGCCGGGCAGCGTGAAGGTTTTGGCCTGGAGGTCGATAACTGAGTCACTGAGGTTGGCGAACGGGGTGAGCCGCGCGAGTGGAAGCAAAACGGTGGGCTTTGGAAGTTTCAGGCTGTGCGAGGCGAGTAGAATCCATGTCAAGCAATAGTGATCCGTCGTCCAGCCTCATGACGCCATACTGCGTGTTGGCTGGTCACAGTCCGCCGTGTCAGTGATGTCATTAATACGAAGCCTTCTTTCCTTCGCGTTTTCTTTCATTCTTTTGCTTCTTTTTTTATCGTTTGTGCTTTTCCGAGCTTCCGTCGACAAGCCCTTGCATTTGATCGGAAACCCCGTCCCTTCACGCGTCAAGTGCTGCACCCGCCACTTGCATCGGTCACGACCGAACCGCTTATTATGACTTCTTTTGTTTACTATCTCACGGGAACCCCCACCAAGGAGCAGCCACGGGCCAAGTGTAGCGCCGTTCAACCGGCAGACATAGCCCCACGGGTGAGTTGCAGTACCCTCCCGCTGTGTCGGCGTGTGGAGTCAAGCGGACTGCGTCACCTCCATCTCTCACAATGCCTTAGATCACGTATATACCTGGGCTGGATAAGTCTAGAGGACGAGTGACGAATGCTGCAACAACATTTCCCCCGGCAAGTGGAATGCTTCGTTCGGCGATCCGGGAGTCCTTCGAAAGCGTTCGGACAATATGGATCATTCCCGGGAGGTGATCCGGATGAGTGGATTTAGGCCGGCGGAACGTTATAAGGTACGTGGAAGCCGACCCAAGCCCACCTCCTCGCGGTGGCTTCTGGGAAATGGCAAGAGGGTTGCAA
>RQIL01023444.1:0-19064 GCA_003951145.1 Jimgerdemannia lactiflua | reverse complement strand
AAAAAAAAAAAAAGAGCAGTAGGCTACCCCAAGCAGTTGAGAAGCCACCAAAAAGAACAAGCAAGAGAATTATTTGAAATGAAGATAAAGAAGAAAAGATTGACACACCTTCCTGTTCTCCTTCACTCTTCATTCCTGGAGCTACTATCAATAAAGAAGATCTCCTACCAGAATCTGCCAATGAAGATATGGAAGAAGAACCAAAATCAGAAACCAAGACTCCAAAATCCAAAAAAAATACATCCCCAAGACCATGTCCTGGGACATCTACAATGAAGCCTAGAAGAAAATCCAAGAAGTCAAGATAGAAGTCCCACTCTTGCAGGTTCTATAACTAACATCTGCTGGAGTAAGGAATAAGTTGCTGTAAACCACTAGATCCTACACAAGAAGAGTTCCCATCTCTCAAGAAGAACTGGCAACTCCAGCAGTATAAGCTGCAGAAAGACATATCAGCACCTACTTGTTTGGAGAAATCAGAGATCAGAAGGTGAAAATCCTCATTGATACAGAAGCAGCTATATATGTTATTGCAAAGAAATTTCTGGACAGCATTCAATGGCCCATTGATGGACCTTCTAGCCTCAGCATTATAGTAGCAGATAGAGCCCAAACTCAGCCCCTGGGAGAAGTTCGAAATATCACTATCACTCTTGGACACATCTAGTTTGCCATCCCTAAGTTAAAGCTATCACTTATGACATAATTCTTGGCACCAATTGGATGAAGGATATGAATGCAGATATCAACATTGGTCAACAAGTGCTCAAGTTTGACTCAAAGGAAAGAAGTACTGAGTCAAGGTCACCAGTTTTGAGCCATCAAAGAAAAAAAAAAGGTGATTATTTAAGAAGAATATTCCAGCAGTGAAGAATCTACTACAGAGGAGGAGGAAGAAAAGGACTCTGAAAATGACAATGATCTCAGACTGAGGCCCCAAATTAATATGATAGAAGACAGACCCAAAGATAATATATAGGTATAAGATACTATCCCCATCACAATCAGAGCTATTGCTGAAGAAGCCAGAGGATACATCAAATGCCTCCAAAGACAGAAATGTGAAGAACACTCATCAGACATGTGGGAATTTGAAAGAGTCCTGGTACTAGTATATACCCCAAATGCAGGAGAAGAAAGAAGAGATGCCCTCACAATACTCAGCCAAAAAGCCATGTACAAGTCATGCCCAATCCTGAAATTGAAGCAGCAGAAGCACAAGCAATTTGGAACCAACTACTAGAGGAAGAAGATGAAGGTATTTCCAAAAATAAAGAGCTCTCTGTAATTGTTTCATGGGATGATCCAAATTTGGTACTACAAAAAGAGGCTGATAACACCCCCTGGAGTGAAGAAGAAGCTAGATCTAGTTTACAGCCAGTTATCCCAAGACCTGAAACCCATCAAGAGAGAGCCTTCTGAATGGGCAGATGCCCCCATCAAGTCGTTTTCCACTCACCAAGAGACTACTGCTATCAATGCTACATATTGGACCAGCAAGCCAGACAGCCCTCTGAACCTAAATCTCTGAAAATCATTGCAGAAGGAACCTCATTCCAAGAATCTGTCACCACTTGCAAAGAGAAGAAATAGAGTAGGATTCTACACTCAGACAGAGATGAAACCCCTCTCTACCCTCCTACCAAAGTATGATGTAAATGGATGCAGATTCTCAAAACTAGGAGAAATTGAAGAAAGAAAGAAATACTTCCAAGCCATGGAATATTGTTATCATAGAAAGCATTCCAGAAGCTGGCCTTGTCAATATATAAAGATCCATCTCAGCAAGGATGAAATTGTACATACACTCAAAAGAGGAGATGACCAAGCCCAAATTCAAAAGGAGAAAAAGAAGAGACCTACAGGAAGATTCTCAAGATATATGACCTAGGAGAAGATATCCTGACCCTTATTCACTATATAACTCACTAAGAATAGATAGATGATGCTATCAATTTCATTGAAGCCTTGGATCCCACTGGAATAAGAGGAATCAATTATCTTTGAGACCCCTCTACTGGAGTAAGATGGCCACATCTAGATATCAGAGGTTGGAGATCTGAAGCCACAGGAGCCTCAGCTCATGGACAGCCTACACTTGGCAAGAACATTGCACAGTTCACCCTGCTCTATCCTAATGCAATTTCACTGAAAAAGACACATCAAGAAGATGTTGGCTATGATCTCAGCAGCCTTTGTGATGCTGTTATAGGACCCGAATGTACAAAGCTCATCAGAACTAGTATTGCCATGCAGCCACCAAAAGGAACCTACATTCAATTGACCTCAAGGTCTGGACTAGCCCTTGATGGACTTTCTACTGAAGGAGAAACCATTGACCCAGGATATACAGGCGAAATCAAGATCATCTTAAGAAATAGAAGTAGTGAAAGAATTCAAATCAACAAAGAAGACAAGATTATACATGCAGTCTATCTTGAATACAAGACTCCTTAGCTGCAAGAAGTATTTAAGCTCACTCAAGGAATCAGACAAATCAAAGGATTTGGAAGCTCAGATAAGAAGAAAGTACATCTCTTTCAGGTCAGCCAATTTAAAGCAAATGCCCCCCAGCAAGTTTTCTGCCAGCCAGTGAAGCTTCACAAGAACCTCATCCTTGAGCCAGGAGAGCAGACCACTATCAAAATCTTTGCACCACCAGACCCCAGGAATCTCTTATTCAAACCCAATGAAGAAACCTGAAATCTGCACATAGAAGGGTATACATTCTCTGATAAGATGAATTCAGTATACTCCTAAGTAACCAACACAAGCTGAGAAAACATCATCCTGTCAAAAAGAACTATCATTGGACACTTGGTACCTTACCTTAACTGAACACACAGAGAAATTTATGAATTAAACTTACAGAGAAATAGCAAAATATTACAGAAGAAAGAAAAGGCCCCTCTGTGACTCTGGAGAAAGTGAAGCCTTCCACAAATATTGCAGAATAATTGACACCTCAGCAACAACAACAATTGATTGAACTCCTTCATAAATATCAAGATATCTTCACTACAGACTATAGCAACCTGACATACAACCCATTATACCACCACAGTATAAATATAGAAAATGCAACACCCATCTGACAGAAACCATATACAATACCCTATCACTTAAAAACATTTAAGAAAGAATATATACAGGAACTCTTAGACAATAGAGTCATCTGACCCTCTACTAGCCCTTGGGTCAGTCTTATACTTATAGTACCAAAGAAAGGAGGATGGAGACTTATTGTAGACTTCAGGAAACTCAACACAGTAACCATAAAAGATGTATACCCCTTGCCCCAAATTGATGATCTTTAAGGGTTTTTGTTTGGTTGGGGCAGCAGGAGTGTTTTGGATTTCCCACAGAATTTCAGATAAGCAGAGATCCCAATTGGTAGGATTAATCTTAGCAAGTCCTTTCTTGATGGTCTGGTTCATTCTTTTGGTTATTCCATTGGTTTGTAGATGATAAAAGGTGGTCTTTTTCAGATGGATCCTATGAATTCATATATAACTTAAAATTATATTATTCACAAATTCAGTCCCTCAGTCAGAGATGAGTTCTTCAGAGAGTCCATATTAGAGAGTAAGGTCATGAAGATATCCAACAATGGTAAGAGTATCTGCAATCTCCATGGGGTATGCTTTGGGCCATTTGGTCAGATGTTCAATAAATACTAGGATGTATCTGTTTCATTTTGGTGTTCTACTCCCTATCTTTGGAAGATATGAGTGGGTGGGGGAATCAGTTATAGAGGGGCTTGATAGTTCTTCTTTTCTTGATACTTCTGGCAGATGTCACACTTCTGAATTAGGTCTCAAACTTATGTTCTAAGGTAGGGCCAATGTTAATAATCTTTTTGAATCTGGTCTTCTGTATTTGTCTATCCTTGGTGGGCTTTCTGGTATTCTTGTTGGATGAGATTTTCTTGCTCCTTAATGGTCATGGGAACTTCTTTGAGGGTGCAGTTCCAAGATACACCCTTTCTTTGGTTCATTGGGTTATATGGAAAAGAATATCAACATTATTGTAAGTTCTTCTCACTTTGTAGATGATGTTGATTTCATAATCTTGAAGAATAAGGATCCATTGGACAAGGATTCCAGTGGGGTCTTTTTGGTATAGTAACTATTTGAGAGCTGTATGGTCTGTGATCAGAGTGAACTTTCTTCCAATAAGATAATGTTTGAACAGAGTGACTGCTCATATGACTGCAAGGTATTCCAGTTTGGTGCTCCCATAGTTAGTCTGCTGTTTATTAGTGGCTCTACTTGCATAAGCTATTACATGGTGCTGTTTGTCAGGTCTTTCTTGTGCAAGGATTGCCTAAGGCCATTCTTGAATACATCAGTATACAGAATGAAAGGTTTCTGCAGATCTGATCAGACTAGGATTGGTGCTGAGGTCAGGCAGTGATGTAATTTTCAGAAGACTTCTTCTTGTGGTTCTTTCCATTAGAACAGTACTTCTTTCTTCAGCAAGGTTCAGATTGGAGCAGAGATTTTGGCAAATCTCTTGATAAATCTTCTGTAGTAAGATGCAAGTATCAGGAAGGACAGGGCTTTCTTTGTGGTTTTGGAGACAGGAAAGTTATTGACTTTTTCTACCTTTTTGGGGTCTGTATGTATTCCATCTTTAGAGACTATGAATCCAAGGAATTCAAGCTTCTGTTTATCAAAATAGTACTTCTTTGAGTTGAGCCTCAGGTGGTTTTGTCAGGTAAGTTTGAAAAACTGTTCAAGGTCTTACAGGGGGTCTTCAAAATTTGCTGAGTAGATATTGAAATCATCCATATAGACAATCAAGCAGTAGTAGATAAGGGGAGCATATACTGAGTTCATCATTTGCTAAAAGGTTGGGTGTATATTGCAGAGTCCAAAGGGCATTCAAAGGTATTCAAACAATTTTCCTAAAGTAAGAAAAGCTGTCTTTTGAATGTATTCGGGGTCCATAGAACCCTGCAAATAGATCTATACTGCTGAAGTATCTTGCATTTTGTAGCTGGTCCATGAAATGATATTTGCTAAGACCAGAACTGATGATTATGAGAATCTTGGAAAGCTTCTTGAAAAAGGAAATCAGCTGCAAAAATATACCTGAAACCAGATTATCAAGGCCCAGAAAAGACAAAAGAAGTATTATGACCAGAAGTAGAAGGATTAGAAGATCAAGATTGGAGATCAAGTCCTAGTTTGGAGAAGTATGATTGAAACAAACATTGCTACCAAATTGGAACCTAAATGGAAAGGACTACATATATCTTGTATACAACATCAGAGGAACCAGCATCTATATAAGAAGCATAAATGGACATATCTTGAGAACTCCAGTTCACATTAATCACCTCAAGATATACCTGTACAAACCATAACTCAGAGAATTGACCAGTGCCTCCAGACTCTGATCCTTAGCTCCTTTTAAGTTCTGCCAATTCCTCTGCCACTGTTCTGCCAAATCCAAGAAACCCCAGTCCACCAGATCCAAGAACACCTTGAGAACCTCACTATTGCTCAAAGATTGCTACAAATCCACCAGCTCCAGGCCTACTACTCAATTAGATAAATCCTATAAGGATAAGCCTACATAAGAAGTCTTGCTGGCCTTACCTGAAAAGGTGCTGTAGCTGCTGAATGAATTTATACTCTGTATAAATGAAATATTGAAGCTCTTGTCCAAGCTCAGTTCTATCTCAATGACATCCAGAAGATAAATGATGCTACCTTTCAAAGCACCTTGCAACAGATAGAATTCCTATTTCCAGAAGAATAAGAAGATTAGCCAGACCCAGAGTTAGAATGGAGTGACCCAGATATAAAAAGAGATGATGATATAGGCATGGATGCAGAAGAGGCCTATGGATACTAGAATGATGACTAAAGGATAGTCTGGGACAGACCACTCTTTAGTAGGAGCTAATATAATAAGCTATATATAAAAAACATAACTACCTTATAATTAAAGATAACACAAATAAGCCAGATGATACAAATAATTACAATAGTATAGTAACCAGCACAGCAACCATTTCTGTGAAAAAATGTATAAATAACTCAGATAGCTAAACAGGGGAATGATCTGTCCTCTGAGGGAATACTATTCCCTAAGAGAACACTATCCTCTGAGAGAATACTATCCCCTGAGGAAACACTGTTACTTGAAGGAATACTCACTATAAATAGCATTCTATAGTTAGCCAGATAGCAACCAGATAGCAACCATAATATATAAAATATCCCAGAGACAAGAGTAAATAAACCTCAGTTCCAAAAGTTCAAAAGCAAAAGACAAGTCTGCCTACAACACTTTGAGGAATATGCTTACCAAAATCCACTTGATCCTAAAGATTGGATTACAACACTTAGGAGAAATGCCTGCTCTAAAGCCACTTCTAGGAGATTGTGAGCTTTGTTCATTTCCACTCTAGTCCACTTTCCAATATAAAGAAGTTCTTGGTTCACTTGTCAGATAAGCCTGAAGAGAAGTTTGCCATTTTCAAGTAATCTGCCAGTTAAAGGAAATCAAAGTCAGTCTTGATGCACCTTCACAGTAATCCATCATTCAAATGAAGCAGTCCCGATACAACTTTGCCAACCATTTTCAAGAGATCTGCCACTTAAGGAATAAGCCACCCATTTTTAAGAGAAAAGTCTACTACAATCACCACTGCTTAAGGAAGAGCTGCTGTATTCTGCTGATCCACCACATACTGTTGATCTGCATTGTTCAGTCTACATCATTCTACATTGCACCTCTGATCTGTCATGCTTTGCAGAATCCACTTTGTTCCAATTATTTCATTTAGTCCACACTGCTTAAGCTACATCACCCACATAACTGCATCATCTACTTAACCACATTGTTCAAAGACTTTATCTGAGAAACTCACTGCATTTAGTCCACCTGCCTGAATAAGGGATGGTCTAAAGAACTATCTGATTTTTTTGTGGCACTTGATTTTTTAACTGGCATATTCCCATGTACCTCACCATGTGCCTTGCCACATGCCTCACCAATGCTTTGCCACTCATTCCACATGCCTCTGCAACAGCTGAAAATAACAAAGTTAAGAGTTTCTTTTAAGTATTTGTTAGTTCTTTTGTACTGACTTTCTGTACTCTTTTATTCAACTTTTTTTGTGGGAGAGGGGAGGGGAGAGAAGCCTCATCTTATTGCTCATTCCAAAGCCTCACCCTACTACTCATTTTGATGTACTTTTCCAATGCTTTTTTCTGATACTTTTTTCTGACTCTTTGCCCTACTGCCCATTTCAATGCACCTTGCCTCACTACTCACTCTGATGTGCCTTGTCTTGCCACTCATTCCAATGTCTCACCTTACCATTCATTCTAATTCCTTGCCTTACCATTCATTCCAACACTATGCTTTACTATTCTCTCCAGTGCACCCTGCTTCACCTCACCCTACTCTGCCTCACCCTACTGTGCCTTGCCCTGCCTTACTGTTCTCTGCCTCCTCTTTTCAGCTTTCAGAGGTCTGTCTACTAGGTAAAATCTCCCTGAGAGACTTCAGAGAGTGGCTCTACAGGTCTGGGGGGGTCTAGTACCAAATAGGATATAGTGCCAACTAGAATCCAGTGTCAACTGAGGTTCAATACCAACCATGAGGCTGATTGGGGGAGTGGCTCTGCCCCTCAATCTGTGCTATCACATGTCCATTTTCTCTAGAAGTGGACCTCTTGTGGCTGGTCTCTGGCATGTGGGCTCCGAGGCCAGTTTGGGAGTGGCCTTGATCTGTTATGCCAGTAACTTAGCAATTCATTATTTGTATTTGCAATCTGTTTGCACATCCCTCTCACTCATCTCCCAGGGTTAAGGGTAATAAATGACCCCTTTGTATAAATGTGAATAGTGGGCTATAGAAGCATATGCTTCCATATAGCTAAACTCATCTGCTTCATTCATATTGATTATATGTACACCCATTTCTATATCATATTTTACACAAGAAAAATATTGAGAAATAGAGGAGATAATGAAAGAAAACTAATTAAAAAAAAACAGTGAAAATGAACAAGGACAGGAAAATAGATAAAAAATAGAAAAAAAACAAATAAGAGAAAAGCAAAAGAAATAGAACAGGGAAAGAAGAACAAGAGACAGTAGACACCAGCAGACCACTCACTTAGTCTGCTTGATCTGCTTGATGAATCACCACCTTGTGGATCTATGCTATGAGATTATGAAGATGCACTGGATCACTAGTTCGATAGAAGGTAGCTTTGAGCTCAAACCAATTCTCCCAAGCCTGCTCCATCACAGCATAAAAATTCTGCTACTGCTCTTCTGCTTCAACCTGCCTGAGATCCTCTTGCTGCCCTTCAGTGACTTACATACAGCTGATATAGAAATCAAAACCCAGCTCATTAAACATACTGTGAAAGGCTGCCAAATTATCATCAGTGATGAAATCTCTGGCAAGATTGCAGTGAAAGATATGCTTGTATGAAAGCAGGCATTGGCAGAAGAACTGACAGCTACACTCAAGACTAGCAAGCTCTGGCATCAGCTTTTCTTCCTCAAGATGCTTCTGAAAGTCTGTATTTTATCAAGCAGAAGACTCTGGACTAGATTCAGGAAACCAAGCAGAAATGGATAATCCTTTATTTTGGAGATTGACTTTGTCTGAAAGTCAAGCTTGACTCTAGCCACCTGGTTGAAGTAGTCTCAATCAGTATTGTGAGCAATCTTGCAACATTAATGAGACTAAAGCTAGCATTCTCATTCCTCTTGAGAACAGCATGATATGACTTGATAGAGCCGGTTGAGATCACTTGAAGGAGGAGAGGAGAGTGCTACCAACTCCACATAGCCCACTTTGCCATATTGTTGAGTTAATAACAGTGAATATATGTCTTTTTTGACTCTAGTGGAAGCTTGTCAATGGCCTGGTTCACTAGCTGCTCATAGGCTGGATGTGTAATCTTATATATAGCATGAAGCATCAGCTCATACCCTTTGCCAAAGCTCTCAAGCTGTTGCTGAAGTGTCCTTTGACAATACCAAGTATAGTAGAATATGGCAATACTCTGCTTGCCAGCCTCAAAACTATGGAACATCAGATTTACTATATTTTCCTCTATTGCAGACTGTCGATGAGGAAATATCATGGTTGCCAGGTTCAAGTCCATCTTTTGATAACATGTAGACCCTTGGCAACAATCAGCTGTTTCTCACCACTAACAAAATAGTGGCCACCAGATAGCCAAGAACTGTAGGCATTATGGACAAAGAGTGTGTAAAGCTTTCATGAATACTTATTGGTCTTATATGTCAAGTCCATGAGAGTAAGATGACCAGATATTCAAAGTACATCTAAGTTTTCAGCAGCAGTGAATGCAAATCCATGGTAGTTGGGCTCTTCAAACCCTTCTACCTTATAGCTGTGATTTTAGCCACTCAAGAGTGTCCTTCAGGTCTTCATTCAAATCATTAGCACCAATAAAGGATACATTAAGTCTACCACATACATATCTTATGCCGAGCATTGAGTATAGTCTTGAGAGATATGTACTCAACACTGAGCTCTTTATCCTTAAACTGGCTATTGGTAGTGTAACATGTCCAGCTCAATAGAGGCAAATTACAAGGTTGGGTGGCTGTGTAGATTGGCTTGAGCCCCCAGTTACTTTGTTAAATAGCAACAAAATGTTCAGATATTTGGTGTCTAGTGGTATAATATTCAACAGCTGGAGACTTTCTGCATGCAATTTCCTAATTTGGTGGTATTCTTGGGTTGACGGTCCTTTGTATGTGAGTGGATTTCCTTCTTTGAGTGACAGTGGATAATTCATATGACATGGGTGATTTTGGATAATTAGGTGGATTTGGTGGATTTCCTTAATGAGCGGGCTCTCTGGGAACCAATGATCAGTTTCCTTAAGGGTGCGGGTTCTGGTTGATGGCGTGACAGCGATTGGGTTGAATGGTGTGGATTGAGCAGTCGATGTGGTTTACTTGAACAATGGCGGTTGATGCGGATTCTGTGAAGTGTGGCAGATTGGATAAATGTAGAACGATGCGGGTGAATGATGCAGATCGGCAGAGTGCAGCAGATCAGCAGACTTTATGTTGAACAATGTGGACTTTCTCTTGAAAATGGACTTGAAAATGGCGGTTTATTCTTTAAGCTGCGGATTTCTTGAAAACAGCAGACTTAAACAAATGTGGACTTCTTCAGGCTTATCTGGCAAGCGAACCAAAACTTCTTTCTATCGGGAGGTGGACTGGAGTGAAAATGAACAAGGCTCACAATCTCCTTTTAACAGTGGCTCGTCATCAGGCATATCTCCTAAGTATTGCAATCCAATTCTTTTAGGACCAAGGGGCTTTTGGCAGACATTTCTCCTAAGTGTATTTGGCAGGCAGACTTGTCTTTTGCTTTGGATTCAATTTCGGACTGAGGTTTATTCACTCTTGTCTCTGGCCGCCCCCCTCCAATCCCACTCCCCTACTGTCTCAGTGTTCGAAGATGTGGTTGCTCATTATACCACATGCTTCACCCAGTCTCAGGATGACCTGAAGCTCGATGACTCGGAAGACGTCTTTTCCCTCGCCGTGGGGTCCACTAAGCTGCACCAATGGTTTGCCCAGGGTGTTGTTTGGAGGGCCATTCACTACTACCCCCTCATGAAGTCTTGTGGGGCTGACTCCTTACACGTCTGGATCCTTGGGGTGATGGCAGGTCGGGAGGAGGCACCCAATAGTCTCTCGAAAGCCCTTAGCTTCTTCTTCCAGCTTTGCGTATTGTGGGGGCTCACTCCCTACCACTGGAATACCGCCATCATCTCCCTGATCCCTAAGAAGAAGGATTTTTGGACAATCGAAGGGTTTTGCCCTATTATGCTCACGGAAATGTTTCGACGACTCTTTGAGAAGTGCCTGATTGGCTATGTCAAGTCCTGGGAGCAGCTGACTCTCATGTCACACTGCCAGGGTGGCTTCCGGGCCCACTTCTCCACCCTGTTACATGTCTTGTTGTCTCATGAGACGTATGTGAAGGGGTTCTGCCGCCAGATCTTCCTGGACCTTAGGCAGGCGTATGATAGAGTCCCGCTTCCGCTGGTTCTCCGACAGTTAGCGAATAGAGGCACTGATGCAGCCCTCTTGAGCCTCGTGCGAAGTCTGTTCAATCACTATCAGTATCAGGTAGTTGTTAATGGCCTCGTCACCCCTGCGATCCCCACCGAGCGTGGCCTCTTTCAGGGGTCCCTCCTCTCCCCATAGCTCTTGATGTGTTCATTGACGACATTGAGACCTCCTTTGACACCGCGTTCCACGAGGATGTCTTCCCCCTCGGGCTTTTCTTTGTGGATGATATCGCACTTGCCCCCCGTACTTCCACAGAAGGGCAGGCGATGGTTGATTTCTGCGAAGATTGGCTCCTGGCCAACGGTATGGAGCTCAATACCAAGAAGTGTGGTTACATCGGCCCCGCTGATTGTGCCATATGGATTGGAAGCGAGCTGTGCCCCACGCCCTCATCCTATGTGTACCTCGGGGTCCCGTACACTATCAATGGCTTTGATTTTTCATTGCTTGTGATACAGAATACGGAGAAGGCAGCCCGTACTCTTGGGTACTGCCAGTCCCGAGGTCCCCTCTGGTCGCCAATGGTCAAGCTGGCCATCCTACGAACATTCATCAGGCCTCAGTTGGAGTATGGCCTTCCTCTGCTTCGGGTTTCTCTCCCCCAGACCACCATGGGGCTTCAGGTATTGAAGCATCCCCAGAAGGTGTTTGATGATGCGGTTAGCTGGGCTATAGGCTTTCATGGTCGGCCCTTGGTTGGCTGTGCGATTCTTGGCCTTCCTACATTCCTCCGTCGCACGTCAAACCTCTGCTGCATGTTCCAAGCCCATCTGGATTGGTGTAGCAAGTTCGGCAACAACCCCATCAGCCCCCTCTCTACGTGGTTCTGTACAAGACCTTGGGGATCTATTATAGATCGGTTCTGAGACTGGACTTCTTGGCTTGACTTCAAGAACTGGCACCGGCATTTACCCCCTAGGCGCCGCAATAGATGCTCAATGTGCTCCTTCCTTCAGGAATTCCTCCGGGATGACCTGCTCTTGGAATGGGCCTCCTCCTCCTCCGTTCTCATCCACTATATCACCCCTCGCGGCTGGCTTCGGCAGCAGGGTGCGGATCAAGTCCTATCCTTCCCTCCAAAGTTGGTCCACATGGCCCTTGCCTGGTGATATGGCCTCTTCGGACAACCTCGCTTCTGCCCGTGTGGAGATCGTTTTTCCCGAAGACATCTCTATATGTGTGACCTCCTTGGGGGCTCCTACTCTGCGTTCCGAAGCACTGATCATTTTTTCGATTGGTTTACTGAAGACAAATGGGAGGAAGAGCTTGCTGCATTCCCTCTTCATGGTCTCCGAGAGACCAAGTATCATGCCATAGACGCCATGTGCAATTCTGGTGGCCACGTCGCGGTCGGGTTCTGCCTGAACGAGATCAACAAGATGCTTATGTGATGATTGTAGCGATTGCACTTTTCTTTTTACTTTATTTTTTCGTTTTCTTTGTCGGGTTCGATTTTGGGAAGAGACAGCGCTTGGTTTCCCCTTGGTAAGTCTGTTGGCGGTATTGGTGTTGTGCACATATCATGGTCTGAGTATTGGACAAAGCAAACGTGTATTTTCTGTAGTTTCATACTTTGTTGTTTTTGCAATTTTTTTTGGCATTTGTTTCTGCCTTAGTATTTCTTTACGGCCTTCGCTAAATGGTTTATCCGGCCCGACCATAGGGTGGCGAACTCTTTGGCCTTCTTTAGTTTACTTCCTAGCTAGTTGTTTATTTCGCTGGCCTCTTTCTGCTTCTCTCATCTTTGTCATTTCTGTCTTTTGTGTCGACAATGTAAATCTTCTTCTCTCTCATGAATAAATATAACTTGATGCCTAACCCTAACCTGACTTGGTAGCTGCCAGAACTTGCAGAATCTCCTCCTCCCTGACTGGCCGCAAGAGTTCCCCCATCCCCTCCACTTCCGGGGGGCACCAGTCCTCTTGGCAATTGGCAATGACTTCGCCATCCTCTCCTCCCTCCCCCTCGCTCCACAACCTCCCCCAATGACTCTTTAGCTCCCCAAGAATACCCTGGACCCCTGTCATCAGGCTGCCATCTTCTTCAAGTATCCCCTCCCACCTCTGCCTCACTCTCCTTGCCCTAAGCAGCTGGGAGAGATACTTGGTTGGCCTCTCTCCCTCCTCCATCCCCTGCCACCAGAGCATCGCTACCATGCCCTGAACTCGGCTCTCCTCTTCTGCTCTCCAGACTCCCTTAAACTCCTCAATCTCCATCCTCACTCGTGCTTTCTGCCAGCCTTCCTCCTCCTCCTCCTCCCTCTTACTCCTTTTCAGCTCTGCCCACTGCCATAGAAGGTGCTCCATCCGCCAGGACGCCCACTTCTCCTTTGTGTGCCGAAGCCTTCCCCTCTGCTTCCCTGCCTCACTCCAGTACATCTTTGCTGCCTCCTTCAATCTCACCCACTGGAGCCCCACTAGTGCTCCCTCCATTTTCCATTGCGCTACCCTAGCCACCACTTCCCCCTCCCATTTCTCCCACAGATCTCTATCTCTCAGTAGGGCACAATTGAGATGCCAATGTCCAGGCCCTTCCCCACTACCCCCAAATCTACCTTGACCTAGCACCCCCCAATGATCCGACCAGGGGCACCAGACCACCCCAAGTTCCTGCCATACATCAGCGTCCCAGCAGTCCGCCGAGAGTATCCAGTCAATCCTTGTGCCGAGCCCATCAACCCAGTGTGTGAAGACCTTATCCATTCCCCACTTGGTCCTCACCATATTGCTCAGCGCACTCAGGCTCTCGATCTCCTCCCACCTGCCCAGCCCACCACTGTGACCAATCACTCCAGCTCCACCATCAGACATATCCAATGCAGCATCCCTCACCATGTTAAAATCCCCTCCCAGGATATCCACCCCAGCCTCCATCAGTGACCCCTCCTCCAGTAGGCTGGTCAACCATTCCACTCTTTCTCCCCAGATTGCCAGACAGTAGCAAGATCCAACTACTATCGGATCCCACCCCGGCCTCCGCCACATTCCCCAGACTATACGATCACCCCAGTCCCCAATGTATACCAATTCTCCTTTACCCCTTCATATCAGGATTCCAACCTTTCCACGACATTCTGCTGCCCCCCCCCCATTCTCTAGTCCAGTCCCCCCTATCCATTTCCTCTTCACACTGTACATCCTGCAACAAAAAAAGATCTGCTTCTAAGCCTCATAGCCATTCAAAAATATTCTGATGTCGCCTCGCCCCTCATAGCCCATTGATATTCACAGATAAAATGTTAGTTATACTGTTCATAGAGAAAATGTATTTTGATATTTCTGCTTTTCCAATGAACTCAAACTTCCAGCTCGATATCCATCCTAGACAAGTCCAAGAGGCACTCCGCCTCCACCTCCTTCTCTTCCTTCTCCCTCCTCGCTAGTGCATCTGCGACCCCCTGAGCATCCTCATCATCTTTCTCCTCTGCCTCCTCCCTGTAATCCTCGCAAACAGAATTCCATAGATCTGCCCCATCCTTGGACACCCAGCAGTCCTCCACTACTTTCCCAGCCTCCTCTCTCAACTCTGCCTCCCTCTTTGCATCCACCTCATACCCCTCCTCTACTAACAAGATCGCCATCACCTCTGTCAGCAATTTGTCCACCACCCCCTCTCCTGCCAGAATGCCCTGCCACTCCTCCTCCCCCAGGACTCGAAAGTCTATCTCCACAAGTTCGTCCGCTACCAAGTCATTGAGAGTGGCCAGCAGCCATCCAGCTCCCCCAATACGCCCAACACCAGGAGTCATGGGCCTCTTATATTCCTCCTGCCCCCTAGCATCCTCATCAACCCTGCTCCCAACTTCCCCTGGGCGTGTCCCCTCCACCCCTTCCACCAGACCTCCAAGTGCGACGCTCGGGACACCAAAACTCACACGCTGCGTCCCCTTCATCACCACATCCTCCCTCTCAGTCCCCTGTCCCTGGGCACTGTTTACGACCTCCTCCATGCCTGTCTGGTCCCCCTCCTCCTCATCCAGATCAATGAAGAAGTCCGGGTCATCTTCCCCAATAATCTTTTTCTGCCGAGGGGCATGCTGGGATGCCTCCAGCCCCCCAAGCCCACCAGTGAAACCCGGTGGTGGCACCATCCCAGTACTCGTCTTCCCCTCAAGGCTTGCCAAAAGATCCCTCTGCACCCTCCTCCCCTGCTCCCTCTCCCACGCCTTCTTATCTACTCGCACCTTCCTGCCATCTACCTCCTCCACTACAGTCGCATCCCCAAATGCCTCCCAGGCCTTCGCCCTCTGCTCCACGGCTCCTTCCAATTCCCACAAAGCCGTCAATAAGTCCTCCTCCTCCTTCTCAGTCACCCTCATCCTCAACACCTTGCACTCGACAGGGCCCCACTTCATGGCCCTCGGCCAGTCTCCTGTCTTTCCTGTCGCCTCTCTTCCAGCCAACCTCAGTCTAACCTCCACATCTCCTATCCTGAATGATGTCCCCTCCCACATCCGAAAGTCAATATCCACCACATCTCCATACTCCCTCATCACCTCGCCGACCCTGCCCCTAGTCTCTTCCACCGAAACTGTCGGAACCCCCACGACCACCAGGTGCATCACACTCGGGTCCCAGCGCAAGCACCTCGTCATCAGTACAGCCACCTCACACACATTGATTCCCTTAGCCAATGCCTCCACCAGATGTTTCTCCTCAACAAATCCAATCTCAAGACCCTCCAACCCTTTCAGAAACTCCACTGATGCCACATCCATCAGCTGCCTCTCCAAGAGCCCAAGAACTATCTTTGCTGTCACCACCAAGCCCCAGAAGCTCGCCGTAACCACGAATTCGGAGATTGACTACTTGAGTAACGGTACCACCACCAGCCCTGTCACACCATCAGAGAGATCGCCCTTGTGCACCAGGCCCGATCCCCCCTGGCTCCCTTTGACACCATCAGCAGTCACATCTGGATTTTTTTCCAGATTAGCCGTCCCCCCAATCAGCAGTCACACCAACAATACCAGTCACACCAACAATACCAGTCACACCAACAATACCAGTCACACCTCCTCCAGCCCCCACCTTCCCTCCTCCAGAGAGCACACCTCCAGCACTTCCCGACTTCCCCTTCCCCTTTCCCACTATCTTCCATTCCTCCACCCCCCCTCCTCCTCCTCCACCCTTGACAGCTGCCGCAAAGCTCAATCCACCTCTACTCCCAGCCCTCTAGCTCGACTCCTGCCCCCCTCCAACTCCTCCACCAGTCGACGGCCCAAAGAACCCCAGCCCCAGCCCTATCCCTCTCTTGCCATACTGCCATCTAAAGGATGGCTCATCCCCCACACCAGTACGCTTGCCAGAACCTTGCTTGTTCGCCATCGCCTTAAGAGTTTTCTCCCAAAAACGATGAAAAGTGTGTCAAAAAGTGTGTGCGGAATTTGTGTAATGTGAATGTTACCAGAGAGAGATGTTGGCTGATATGGTCTGCGCTGCAGTTGATGTCTCCATTGGTTCTATCGATCTCGCCTTTTGCCGTCGCTGCCCTGACTGTGTTGGAGTTCATCTCAGCCATTGCTCCGATCCGGTAGCCGCCACCTCTCTTTGGAAGAGATATCTCGGTGCGAATACCTGTCCTTTTTTCCTTGCTTCACTTGAGGAAATTGATGCCCACCAGCATCAGATTTACTTTTCCCCCATTCCTTCCCACTGCTCCTCCTCTCTCCTTCCTGGTTGCTCCTCGGAGTTTCCCGACTGTGTTGGCGACCTCTCCCTCCTCCCGCTCTTCTCTGAGGATGCTGTTTGGCTTGCATGTCGACGATACCCCCTCTCCAAGCCCCGGGTTTCTATGGAATACATCATCATATGCTCCATGTTCTTAGTGGTGATCGGCCCTCCAAGGACTCTGCCCCCACTCTCTTCCTCTCCCTCCTTTCCGCCATCTTTCAGATGTGTACCGTCGCTGGTGTTACCCCTCGCCAATGGAACCAGGTTCTCGTCTTCCCTATTCCCAAGAAAGATGTCCCCTTCGGTGTCGATGGGTTTTGCCCCATCGCTCTTACCGTGATGTTCTGTCACCTCTTCAAGTCCATTCTCCTCCGGGCCCTCAAGAAGCGTCCCCAATTCTCTCACCTTGTTTCCTTTAGTTGGTGTCAAGCTGGCTTTTGGTCCTCTTTCTCCACCGTGACTCATACTCTTCTCCTCAACCACACCATCTCCGAGAACACCTCCCGCCACATTGTTTTCTTGGATGTTGCGAAGTGTTATGACCGTGTTCCCATCCCACTCGTCCTGTCCCACCTGACTGCCCGGGGTTGCCCGGAAGGAGTTCTTTCCCTTATCTGCTCCCTGTTTTGCAGTCTCGCTATCTCCACCTTGGTCAATGGCGCTGCTTCGCCTGGAGTGGTTGCTGATATCAGTCTTCTTCAGAGTGCTGTTCTCTCGCCCTGGCTTCTCAATGTGTTCTTGGACCCCCTCACCGACCTTTTGGATTGCCGTTTACCCTCCCTCGCCTGGACGTCTATGATCCCCCATGCCTCCTGCCCTAGTGCCCTCTTCTTCATTGATGACGTGGCCCTTATCCCTCTGGATGGCTCCCTCCCCACGGCCCAGTGTATGGTTGATACATGTACTGCCTGGGCCAACAATAATGGAGTCTTCTTTAATGCCTCTAAATCTGGCGTCCTTCCCCCTGGCAATCTCACGATCGACGCCCACTCCCGCGTCCCTGCCCCCTCCCCCCTCTCCTGTCCTCCCTCTTATACCTTCCTCGGTCATCCTGTCTGGCACCTCTGGGGTCTCTTGTTCTTCGATTTGTCTGTTGAGCTTGCCCTCCGTCACAAGAAGGCTGCTGCTTCCCTCTGAGCTATCCAGGCAGCTGAGGATGGTTGGGACCTGGCTGCGCAACTTTCAGTCTACCAAATGTTTGTGCGGTCGCAACTCATCTATGTCCTCCCCTTTATCTTCACGAGCGCCAAGGGTCGTCTCTCCCCCCCCCTCCTTGATCTTGAGGACTAGGACGTCAATGCTTTGCGTTGGTGTCTTGGCCTTCCACGTGCCTTGCCTGCTGCCACTCGTGCCATCACCGGGTTTAGCCCTGTCCTTCAGTGGGCAGAGGCTTCTGCTGCCTCCATTACGTTGCAAGTCTTCCGATCCCACTGCTCCTCCAATCCGGTCCACGTCATCCTTGCCGATCTCCCTGCTGTTGCCCCTGTTTTCCTTTGCTCTCTACTGGGTAAACTCCGCGCGAACCCGACATGGCTGTCCTTTCGTTGGGACCCTTCAAATCTCGCCTCGCCTCGTGCCCTCAGCTATTTTGTTGCGCACTCTCACATCGAGTCTATTACTGCCGGTTCTACCCTGGCCTGCTAAATCTTCACGACGGCTTGTAACCATCGGGGATTTGGTGCCGACCGGTGTATGTCCATCCAGGACTGGTACCTTCACCGTAGGGCTTTGCTCTGGCGGGCGAATATGTTCGGGTTTATGGCAGATAGACATTGATGCATTTGTAGTGAGCCTTTTCACTGCAATCATGCTCGGTGTCTCCTGGTGGATGGTGTTGATGCCCCGATTGCGATCCCTCTGCGTATCAATACTTGGGTTCCCATCTCACTAGCCTTCCCCGTCATAATGGTGAACATTTGCTCCTCGATCTTCCTGAGTATAGTTCGATTGATGTAGTTCTTAATGAGTGTGATTGGCCCCGTGCTTCTTCTCTTTTCCGCGAACTCGATGCTGCTATGGTCTCTGATATTTCCCTCCTTCCCCCTCCCTTTCCTGTTCGGCCTCGGCTGGATGGTTTGATCGGGCTCTTCCACTTGTTGTAGTATTGTTTTTCTTGGACTTAGTCTTTTTCTTTACTTTTCTCAACCTCGATCTATTATGAATTATCAGTCTTTGTACTTTACTTAGCATTTTCACAAGCCGATGTACTATGGATGTACCTATGCATTTTGAATAAATGTCTTGATTCCTATCCCTAACCTCTAATTCCTAACACAATCCTTTT
>RQIL01023333.1:0-30756 GCA_003951145.1 Jimgerdemannia lactiflua | reverse complement strand
AAATAAATAAATAAATAATGAAGTCTATTGTGACTTGTTCAAACTTCTTGATCAGAATTGGTAATAGTTATAAAAGACCAGTAGATATTTGATTGCTTGACTTATTTCTTTAATAAAGATTATAGCTTTGAATATACTATTTGATTTTCTTGAGCTTGTTTGGCCAGTAGTAGTCTTGTTGGGTATTCTTAATAGTCTTTTTGATTCCAAGATGATCAGCTAGTAGAAAGTTATAGTGTTCATGAAAAATCTTATATTATAGTTCAGAGTTGATAGGAATGTAGACCTTGTCTTGAGAGTATATAAGATTTTCTTTAAAGATATACTTTTTCTTAAATTCCTTAGAGTCTTTTTATAGAACTAGAGAGTCTTGTTTGTAAGCCTTCTTGATCTGGTTAAGAAATTCAAGTATCATGGTAACTTGTAAAATTGCAGCAAGATCAGGTCTTCTTGAAGTATATTTGATATAACTAGGGTTTTGCCAGACTTATAGATGATGTTCAGGATAAAGTCTGAAGTAACTAACTCTACTTAGCTTATTGATAGAAAAGAGTTTGTTGAGTGTTAATGTACTGAAGAGACCTGTGATCTGTAATCATATCAAACTCAACTCCTTCTAGGTAGTATTGCTAGGTCTTGAGTGCATATATAATTGCCAGGAATTTCTTTTCATGACTAGCTAGTTTTTGTTTAGTAGGAGACAATTTTCTTAACTTGAAAGCAATAGGTCTGTATTCTTTTCCATCATCTTAAGAGATGACTGCACTAATGACAAAGTTGAATACATCAGTAGTAACTATGAACTTCAGATTTGGGTCCATATTTATAAGGATAGGTATATGGGTTAGATAGTTCTTGAGATCTTGAAAAGCTTATTGGCAGAAAGTATTCCAGATATAAAGAATATAGTGGTCAGAGTTAAGTTTCTTTTGTAGAAGATTTGTCAATGATTTAGCTATATCAGAGAAGTTCTTGACAAATTGATAATAGTATCTAGCCAGATCAAGAAAGAATCTAAGTTTGGTAAGATTTGCTAGTATAGGCCATTGTTCAATAGCTTATATTTTTCTTAGGTCTACTTGAATTCCTTTGACTAATACAATGTATCTAAGATATTTGACTTGATTCTTGAAGAATTCATATTTTTTAAGCTTTGTATATAGCTTATATTCTTGGAGAATTTTGAGGACTTGTTTAATATGCTTGAGGTATTCTTCATTAATACTACTAAAGATCAGAATGTCATCAATATATACAAGTATAAAGATATAGAGTTGGTCCTTAAAAATAGTTTGCATAAGATCTTGAAAGGTTGTCAGCACATTAGTGAGACCAAAGGTCATAACTAAGAATTTATAGAGTCTAAAGGACATTATGAAGGCAGTCTTAGATATATCTTCTGGCTTAATTCGAATTTGATGATATTCAAAGATGAGATCAATCTTAGTGAAGTACTTTGTATTCTTAAGAGCATCAAAGATTTAATCAATGAGCAGTAGTGGTTAATGATTCTTAACTATAACCTTGAGTTCTCAGTAATCTATTATAGTAGGCTATGAAATTGTACTATTTGAAATTACCACTTAGCCATATACTATATCAAGTATACTAAGCAACCAAGACTGCTTTACTGTACCAACCTATAAATAACCAGATATATAAAAAGAAGATATTTACTTATATAGGATCTTAACATCTGTATAGAGTCTGTATATCTATACAGAATCTAAATACTTATACTAAATCAGAAATACCTGATATAAATAGTAATCTATAGTTAGCCAGATAGCAATCAGGTAGCAACTATAATATATAAAATACCCTAGAGACAAGAGTAAATAAACCTCAGTTCTGAAAGTTCAAAAGTAAAAGATAAGTCTACCTAATATACTTTGAGAGATATACCTATCAAGAGCTACTTAATCTAGGAAGGATTGTAATACTTAGAAGAAATACCCACTCTGAAACCACTCTTAGAAGATTGTAAGCTTTGTTTAAATTCCAACTCTGGTCCACTTTCTGATATAAAGAAGTTTGTCTTTTTGGTTTACTTTCCAGATAAGTCTAAAGAGAAGTCTATCTTACAAAGCCAGTCTTATATAAGATGCATTTTTGTAGTGATCCATTATATAAACAAAGCAGTCTTTGATATAACTTTGTTAGTCAAAGCTTAAGAGAAATCTGTCACATTTTTGTTCACCAATCTGCCATGTTCTATATGATCTGTATTCCAGGAATTTATTATTTTTAAGTAATCTACTGCTTAAGGAATAAGCCACTATATTTTTGTCCACCAAACTGTACTGTTCAAAGAATCTGTATCATTCAGCCTATATTATTCATATGTATCAACTAAGAATTCACATCAATCTATATTACTTAAGTAATCCATATTATTCAAGAGACTATATTATTGGAAAGTCTATATCATTCAAGAAACCCACTACATTCAGTCTACTTGCTTGAATAAGCTGATTGCTCATCACCTGAAATTGCCTATATCCAGAACTTATATATTTAAGAAAACCTAATCACTTGAGTTATAGACATTGTGACGGTAGAACTAAATATGGAAGAAGGAATAAGGGATAGACATTTGATCGCAACCAGTCCCAAATTAGTATAGTCTTATAGTTAGCAGTCCCCGATTCTGCCAAATAGTAAGATTATTCTGCCAAGTGGCGAAATCGAAGACCTGATATAGTATAGCATTCTGCCAAATAGCGAGATTATTTCGCCAAGTGGCAAAATGACTCACAGCCTGGCCACGTAACCTGACCACCTCACAGTTAGCAAAACTGTATAAATATTCCAGTATCTTAGAGTGAATAAACCTCAGATCAAAAGTGTTAGCATAAAGAACAAGTATACCGATAAAGGGACTTTCGGGATTATCTCTTTGATACATTTGGCCTCACAGAACTACTGACTCTGGGAGTCAAGAAGACAAGAATTCAAGATAAAGAAATCCAACGTACTTGCTAAGTTTAGCATCTGCTACATTACAACTTGGTGCCCATTAGCTAGTAATTCAAGATGAATCCCTCACTTTCAAGTTGAACAACAAACAACCGCCACAAGAACCCAACCAGACAGAATAGATATGAGACCACCCGTATTCCATGGATATACCTCTGGTGAATCAATCATCACTTTCATTGATGATTTCGAGCAATACACTGCTGTTAGGACCTTAACACCAGCACAACAAGTAGCCCTACTCCCTGTAAGCCTTTGAGGCCCAGCAAGAACTGCCTTCACTACAGTCAACCATGCAGGAGCTGATGCCCCAGCAATACTGTTAGCCATGAAAGCTTGGCTCCGAAATGCCTACTATACTGATGAAATCAAACAAGCCCTCAAGGATCAATTGAACACTATTTGTCAAGAAATGTCTGAAGACCCAAACACATTCTACACAAGGATCTGGCATCAAATAGTCCTCGCTGACTATCCTGATGCAGTTCAAGACCAGGTGGCCAAAAATATCTTTATGAAAGGTATCCACCAAGAAATCGCCCTAGCCATCTGATCCACCCCAATGGCACTGGACTTAATACAGAAAGTTGCCTATGCTCAAAGATACTGGACTGCCAGACACCTACAAGAATACATGATGGAAAGAATAACCAGAGTAAAAATGGAACCAAGGAATACCCACATAGTCCCAACTGCCATAGTCAACCGGAATACTCAATAACAACAACCACTACAACAAGAACCAAGGAAGGCCAATCCAATGGAGGAACTGGCCAAACAGTTTGCAGAAATGACCGCACATCTCAGTAACATAGTTAAAGAGTTCAAAAGACAACTGGTACAGAAGTTTGCTGCCACAAATGAAAAATGATCTATAACATACTACAATTGCAAGGAAGAAGGCCATTATGCCTCAGAATGCATGGCAGAGAACAAGCGCAAGGCTCAGCCAAGCAATGTAGCTAGGAATCGAGAACAGGCAAATACTATCACCTTCGAGGAAATCGGAGAATCAGAGAAAGAGCAGAAAGAATGGGAAGCTTACTCTGCCATCTCAAGCAAGAAGGACAACCAAGCTACTCCTTACAAGAAGCCAGTGGGGAGGCCTCCAAAGAAGACTCAAGCATAAACAAAGAGGTCAGAAGCGGCCATCGAAAAAGAGATGCAACCAAGGGAGGCTGACCAGGACATGGAGCTGGAACAGGATGCCGAGCTAGAACAAGCAGTAGAAGATATCATCCGAAACACCACACCATCAAGCAAGGGAAAGAAGAAGCAGAAGTTGTACAAGACTAAGACCTTCAAGTACAATATCTTCAAGGATCTCAAAGACCAAAAAGTCAATGCAACCTTCAGTCAACTTGCAGAAATTCTGACTTTCAGACAACAAATGAGGACAGAAATCTCAGATATCGGCAAGGACCAAGGCTGGAGAATAATCAAAGCCAATAATGTACAAGAAGACTCAGATGAAGAGAGTGAAGATAATCAGAAAACATCAGCTTATGCCACTTGTCAGATTGAAGACTGAGTCTTTGAAGCCATCATTGACACCAGAGCTGGAGGATGTCTCATTACTAAGAAGGCAGTAGACCGCCTGGGCTGGGAAATAGAAGAAGCTACCAAACTGGTATTCGTCACAGCTGATGGAATGCAAGCAACTCTCTTGGGAAAGATCCAGGATGTTCCAATCAAGTTCGGAGAAGCCACTATCCCAGTAGATGTCATCATCACTAATGCAACCAACTATGATATCCTCATCAGCAATCAATAGCTTCATAAAGCCAAGGTAATGATTGATCTCAGTGCTCAGAAGATGCAGATTGTCTATCGAGGCAGGAAGATTAGAATTCCCATCAATGTCCACAAAGGAGTCTGCTCCGAGATGGAGGAAGAATAAGAGGAAGAGGCCTATATGGTCACCACAAGGAAAGGAAAAGGCAAGCAGCTATCAGATGAAAAATGGTATACAAGAATTGCAGATGGATATGCCCCACAAGAAAGGTGCCCCCATGGTGAAGGAATGTACTGTGCCCAACACTTGGATCGCTGCTATTCCTGCATCATCAAAGTAAAGAAGATTACCAATAGGCCAAAAAGGAATCCGAAGGAATCCGAGGATGGACCACCAGAACTATCAGACAATAGTGAAGATGAGGAGGAAGATATCACAGTCAAAATATGAAGAATCCACCCTGATGCAGTCATGTCTCAGTACAAATCAGAAAATGCAGCTGGAATTGATCTATCTACCACCACCCATACAATCCTTGAACCACAGACCACCACTATCCTCAGAACAGGAATTGAAGTAACCATCTCACCAAACTATGTTGGAATTCTCAAGACAAGAAGCAGCTTGGCAAAAAGTGAAATATCTATAGAAGGAGGAGTCATTGACTCAGACTACACAGGAGAAATTCTCCTCCTTGCCAGGAATCACAACCCAACAATTCCATTCGAATTAAGGAAGAAGGATTGGCTGGCACAAATGCTCATCCTACCTGTCCTTAATCCAAGAATCAAAGAAGTCTCTAACATCAGGCAAATAGAGCGAGGAAGAGCTGGATTTGGCTCTACAGGAAGAGGAATCTTTACAGCAACCAAGATTACTGAACTAGAGCACAAGAAGGAGGAGAGCCAAGACAAACACACCTATATAGTCAGAAGGAACTTCTCCCTCAGGAAAGAATTAGCAGATCTCTTGCATACATTCAAAGATGTACTGGCCACAGACTTCAAGGACATCAAGACCAAGGAACCCTTATTCTATCATGATGTCAACACAGGAAATGCAAAGCCAATCTATCAGAAGGCCCGCCCTATTCCACCAGCATACAGGGAATGGCTCAAGATGAAAATCAAGGAGATGGAGGAATCTGGTATCATTAAAGAAGCTAGTAGCCCCTAGTCGTCACCTATTGTTCTAGCACCAAAGAAAGGAAGCCGACTAGGAGAATTCACACCAAGGCTCTGCACAGACTACTGAAGACTCATTGAAGTTACAGAAAAAGACAGACAACTATTGCCCAATATCGGTGACATCCTCATCATGCTGGGAAATGAAGCATGATTCTACACCACTCTGGATCTATTCTCAGGATTTTATCAAATTAGTCTTACATCCGAAGCCAGCAAAAGATCAGCCTTTATCACTCCTGATAGAACTTATGTCTATCTCTGCATGCCCTTTGGAATGTGCAATGCACCAGCAAGTTTTCAGCGAATGATGAATAGCATCTTCAGAGATGTCATGGAAAAATGGATGATGGTGTACGTGGATGATGTGATCATCTTCAGTCAGACAGCCAAGGAATACTTGGAATACATCAAGGAAATCCTCAGAAGGCTCCGCAAGTATGGCCTCTACATCAAGCCCAAGAAATGCAAATTTGGAGAAGAAGAAATTGCATACCTCGGACATATTATCAATTATGAAGAAATACACACTGACTCAGCAAAGATCAAAGCAGTGGCAGCATACCCAGTGCCCACCAGCATCACTGAAGCTTGGGTCTTTATGGGTCTTGCATTCTACTACAGAAGATTCATTTGAAGATTCTCTCACATTGCCAGTCCCATTTATGATCTGTTCAGGAAGGAGGTCAAATTCCAGTGGACACAACAGCAGCAACTGGCCTTCAACAAACTCAAGACCAGATTGACACAGGCCCCAATCTTGAGAAGACCCGACTGGACTCAAGAGTTCATTCTGCAGACAGACGCCAGTGCAATGGGACTTGGAGCTGTCCTTACCCAGAAGAAGAATGGTGCTGAATATGTGGTAGTTTATCTCAGCAGAGGTACCTATGGAGCTGAGCAGTCCTATGAGTCATATAAGCTAGAATGCCTTGCAGTTATCTGGGCCGTAGAGAAGTTCCACTACTACTTGGCTGGAAGACACTTCACCATCCAGACAGACCACTCAGCACTTACCTGATTGCTCACCACCAGTGAGCCAAAAGGAATCTATGCTTGATGGATTATGAAGTTGCAAGCCTATGATGCCACAATCACCCACTGCCCTGGAAGAACAAATGCCAATGCTGATGCCCTCTCACGGATGCCCTGAAGGACCCAACCCCCATATAATCATCATGAATAAGGAGCTGTACTACAGAATCATCAGCTACTTGGGGCAGCGAAAGATGCCCCCGCATCTGGAAGAATAGACAAAAACAATTATTAATCAGACATGGAAACAATTCGAAACTGATGGAGAAATACTCAAGAAAGGACAGCAATTAGTCATCCCCGAGCACTGGAAGAATCAAGTGATGAAGGAAGTATATGAGCAAGGTCACATAGAAGGAACAAACACATATGACAAAGCAAAAAGGACCATATGGTGGCCAGGAATGGAAGAATATATTAGGCAATTTGTCAGGACCTATGACAAATGCCAGAAGCAGAAACAAGACCAACAGAATCAAGCCCCCGGATCAGCAGACATTGAGCCAATACCATTTGCCTACATTGCAATGGATGTAATCAGTCCACTACCCCTGACATTGACAGGCAACTGATATGTTATTGTGATTGTAGACCTTTTTATGAAATGGGTAGAAGCTGGACCCCTCAAGAAAACCAATGCACAGTCAATTGCTGATTTCCTTTACAGAGAAATCATCTGCCAATTCAAGACTCCAAAGCAAGTTACCACTGATAGAGGAACAGAATTTATCAACCAGTTCCACAAGATTCTTTACAA
This sequence comes from Jimgerdemannia lactiflua, assembly GCA_003951145.1. Classification (NCBI taxonomy): domain Eukaryota; kingdom Fungi; phylum Mucoromycota; class Endogonomycetes; order Endogonales; family Endogonaceae; genus Jimgerdemannia; species Jimgerdemannia lactiflua. The sequence continues at coordinate 23,066 of RQIL01023333.1, read as the reverse complement.
AAAGTACAAGATCCAACACATCAAGACTACAGCCTATTACCTGCAAGAAAATGGACAAGCAGAACGAACTAATAAGACCCTCAAGAATGTCATTGCCAAGATCTGTGATGAATACGGAAACTGGGACCACTATCTTCCAATAGCATTATCCACTCTGTGGGATATACGATCACAAAGTACCCACTTCACACCTTGGGAAATGCTATTCAGTGAAGAAAGTTCTAGTGAAAATTTGTTAGTAAGTAATGATGCAATTTGGAGACATATAGATATGGAGATATGGAGATTGCATCAAATTAGGAAAAAGACAGAGGATTACATCATCAAGGCACAGGCACTACAGCGGAATAATGCGGAAAAGACTCACAAGCCCCTGGAGATTATCAAGATAGGAGACGAAGTCCTAGTATACCAGAATATGATAGAAGCTTCTTGGTCACAAAAACTGAAGCCTAAGTGGGAAGGACCTTATCTAGTGCAAGATATAAAAGAGACCACCTTTCGACTATGGAAACTCACAGGCACAATAATCCCCACTACCATCCATCGAAACTAACTCAAGAAGTATCATGGCCAATAACCAAAGCACTGCAATAGTACTCAAGATCACTAGTGCTGCCCAAAGAGCCATTGAGAGACAATGGCATACTACAGAGCCCCCAACTATAAAGGAATCGTTTGACAGCATTAGAAGTATTGTGCAGACCCATCTTGCTCAAATCTCACACTTCAAAGCCTATCAGCATCACACAGAATTCCAAGAGTACTTCAAACTTGGACAGATCCTCAACCAGAACCAGAACATGACCAAAGACAATTGGATTGCCAAATGCCAGCTCTCTCTTGCTCAAGTCACTATCGCCAAGAGAATCCATAAGTTATTTCAAGATGATGAGTCAGCACCAGCCCACCTGAGAGGGATAGCCCCCTCAGACTTTGACCGAGTCAAGCGACACCATTGGGAAACAGTAATGCAACAAATTGCCCAGTACAAGACCATTCAGACCATTGAAGCCTGGGAGTTAGAATAGATGTTTCAGGGATAAAACCATCTATTCAAGAGGAAGTTGTGATGTTAGAACCAAATATAGAAGAAGGAATAAGAAATAGACATTTGATTGCAACCAGTCTCAAATTAGTATAGTCTTATAGTTAGCAGTCCCCGATTCTACTAAATGGCGAGATTATTCTGCCAAGTGGTAAAATCGAAGACCTGATATAGTATAGCATTCTGCCAAATGGCGAGATTATTTCGCCAAGTGGCAAAATGACTCACAGCCTGGCCACGTAACCCGACCACCTCATAGTTAGCAAAACTGTATAAATATTCCAGTATCTTAGAGTGAATAAACCTCAGATCGAAAGTGTTAGCATAAAGAACAAGTATACTGATAAAGGGACTTTCGGGATTACCTCTTTGACACATTTGGCCTCATTGAACTACTGACTCTGGGAGTCAAGAAGACAAGAATTCAAGATAAAGAAATCCAATGTACTTGCTAAGTTTAGCATCCGCTACATTACAACATCTAAAGAACCCACACTTATAAGGAAATCTATCTGATTACTTAAGATTACTAAGTTAAATAAAATTACCCACTGCTTAAGAAGGAAATCCACTCATTTATAACCTAAGTACACTACTAAATTAGAAAATCACTTACAGAATTCTTTAAAAGTTAAATATTATATTACTAAATATCAATATAAGAGGATCTTATATATATAAATCTGAACATTTTGTTGCTTTTTAACAAAGTAACTGGGGACTCAAGCCAATCTATACAGTCACTCAACTCTTGTAATCTATCTCTATTGAGCTGGCATATTATATTTGGGGGCTCAACTAGGAAGATTTTCGAAATCTAAGTGACTTTTTAGCTCACAGAACTCAACATTCAACCTGGAGACCAATATTACTGAAATCTTTAATATAGTACCAATTTCAGCTACTATAGGAGAAGAAATATCAGCACTACAAAGAATTTGGATAGGAAGAGATATAATTACCTCCAGAATTAAATATTACTCATCATCAGAAGAATCTGAAGTTATAGAAGCTAGTACTATATGAAATCTACTATTAGTAGCTCAATCACCAAGCCCATAGCTTGTAAATATACCAGAAGTATTAGAAAATATATCATCCAGAGATCTTAACAGACATACACCTAATAAAACAGATAACCAGAACTTTGACAATCTTATCTAAGATCTCAACAATCATCTTCAAAGATTTCCTTCAAGAGTCTTCTATGATCTATCTAGACCAGTAACCTTGATTCCAAGAGTTTTTCTATAAGACTTCTCAGAATAATACAGAGGAGAGCACTATCACTCAGCTTCTCTATACTCTCAAGCTCATATCCATCAACAGCCAATAGCTCAAAATCAGACTCAGAAATTGAAACAGAACTAGAAAACAGTGACAATGAAATGGGTACAACATTACTCACATTTGTAGAATATCTAGAGGAACATCTAAGAGAATTTATAGATGTAATAAAAGAAATAGCAGCTCTGAGAGACTTGACAACTCAAAGACAAATCAATGTCTTTAAGATATAACTGAGAGAATCAGCCAAAGATATCTTCACTAAAACTGCAAATGATGTCGATACAGATCTAGGAGATATTATAGAAAATACAAACTCTGAAGAAGAATAATATGAGGCTATGCAATACTGAATTATCAAAAGTATGCAGGAAAATAAAACCTGCTACAAAGCTTGGAAATCTATTATAGGAATGAAGATGAATCTTGGAGAATCTCTATGGGCATTCTTTATCAGAATCCAGAAGAGAATGCATACTACTGAATTCAATACTATCAATCAAGACATTATTGATCCAATAATCTTTATGAATGGAATCTCATCCAATATTGCCCAATATGTCCAAACTCTGGACATTAGGAAGCCTGAAGAGCAAGTAAATATAGCCCAAGGATACTTTGATATTAAGCAAGAAACCACCTGGACTGACAATAGGAAGGAAGACAAAAAAGACCTCCTGGTCAAAACTTTATAAGAAATCCTTCAAGGAGAAACAAGAGGAGAAAAACCCACCAAAGAATAAAAAAAGGATAAGAATAAGATTCAAGACCTCAATTCAAAAGTGGACAGACTGGTTGGGCAAATTGAAAAGCTCACCATACATGAAAATTGGAACTATCAGCCAAAGTATTCTCTATGCAAAAATCAGAATTTCCATCTAAGCTATCCTCTATATGAAAATTGGGACTATCAGAGGAATTATATACCCTATGAGTACCAAAACTACTCACTAAAAGACAGAGCAGAAGTCCAATGCTACAAGTGTAGAGAGTAAGAACATTATGCCTCTAAATGTATCAATCAAGACAGCTCAAGAAATTCTGAACTACCAAATTGAAAGGACACCCACAATAAAAGAATAGAAGCTTACCTAGTAGGTGACTATGAGTAGAATAATAGTAATGAATACAGCAACCTAGACCTATATCCAACCAAGACTGAATATAGAGAAATAGTTTATTCAGCAGAAAAAAGAAAAAGAGCAGTAGGTCATCTCCAAGTAGTAAGAAACCCACCCAAAAGAATAAGTAAGAGAATTATTCAAGATGAAGATAAAGAAGAATAGATTAATATACCCCCCCTGTTCTCCTTCACTCTTTATTCTTAGAGCTACTATTAATAGAGAAAATCTCCTATCAGAATCTGCTGATGAAGAGATAAAAGAAGAACCAGAATCAAAAACTGAGACTCCAAAGTCTAGAAAGAAATATATCCCAAAGACTATACCTCAGAACATCTACAATAAAGCCTAGAAGAAGATCCAAGAAGCTAAGATAGAAGTCCCACTCTTGTAGTTTCTATAACTGAAGTAAGAAACAAATTGCTATAAACTACCAGATTCTATATAGTGTGACAAACCACCAAACATAGTCATCTCATAATTAATCAGATGATGTGAATAGCCAGATGACATGAACAAACCAGATGACCAGAACACTTAGCATAGCATAGCAACCAGCACAGCAACCATTGCTGTGGAAAACTGTATAAATAACCAGATAGCTAAAATAGGGAAAATCTCTGACAGTGACTGTCACTCTAATAGTGGCTGTCACTCTAACAGTGGCTGTCACCCCAAACACACCATAAATAGCAAACCTATAATTAGCCAGATAGCAACCAAGGTAGCAACCACAATGTATAAAATACTCCAGAGACAAGAGTGAATAAACCTCAGTTCCAAAATTGAAACCAAAAAGCAAAAGACAAGTCTGCCTACAACACTTTGAGGGATATGCCTGCCAAAAGCTAGTTGATTCTAAAGATTGGATTGCAATACTTAGGAGAAATACCCACTCTAGAGCCTCTTCTAGGAGATTGTGAGCAACTGGTACCTCATTTCCACTCCAGTCTACTTTCTGATACAAAGAAGTTCATTATTTCCCAGTTTTGCTACCAAGTTTGAGTGAAGAACTCTGCTACCTTTCCAGTTTAAGTCTGCTGTTTTTTCAAGTAATTCGCCAATCTGCCATATATTGCCGATCCACCTCATTCAAGTTCACTGCTTAAGGAATAAGCCACTGTTTTCAAGAAGTCTGCATCATTCTACATATTGCCTGCCAATCAGCCATGCTTTGTAGAATCTGCCTCATTCCAACTGTCTCATTCAAGCTCACCTTTTGTATGCTGATCCACTGCATTCTGCTAATCTGCATCATTCGTCCACATTGTTCGCCTGCATTTATTCAAGTAACCCACAATACCTGCTCAGCCACATCATCTGCTTAACTACATCATTCGTCCACATCGTCTGTTCCACTGCATCATCTACTCAGCCATATTGCTCGAAGACCGCACCTGAGAAGCCTGTCACATTTAGTTTATCTACTAGAAAAGAAACCTGATTACTTGTCATGCACTTAAGAACCTGTACTCTTAAAAGGAATAACTGATCATCAGTTCCCAGAGAGCCTGCTCTTTTAAGGAAATCTGCCAAATTCGAGAAGTCCAATTACAGACAGATCACCCAGATCACTATATAATACAGAAATTGCCTACTGTGCATCTACCAAGAATGCCACCAAATTAGGAAATCACATGCAAAAAGTCTCCAGCTGTTGAATATTATACCACTAGACACCAACCCAACTCAGAAAGAACCTATACCTATTATCTGTACATTTTATTGCTTTTTGACAAAGTAACTGGTGGCTCAAGCCAATCTATAACAGCCACCCAACCTTGTAATTTGCCTCTATTGAGCTGGGCACATTACAATAGGAAGAATTCCCATCTTACAAGAAGAACTGACAACTCCAGCAATACTACAAGCTGCAGAAAGGCATGTCAGCACCTACTTGTTTAGAGAAATTGGAGGCCAAAAGGTGAAAATCCTCATTGATATAAAAGTAGCTATATGTATTATTGCTAAGAAGTTCTTAGACAGTATCCAATGGCCCATTGATAGACCCTCTAGTCTCAGCATCATAGTAACAGATGGAGCCCAAACTCAGTCTCTGGGAAATGTCCAAAATATCACCATTTCTCTTGGACACATTCAGTTTACCATCTTTAAGATAGTTATGACTAAAGCTGTCATCTATAACATAATCCTTGGTATCAATTGGATGAAAGAGATAAATATAGATATCAACATTGGTCAACAAGTGCTCAAATTCAACTACAGAGGAAGAAAATACTAAGTTAAAGTCACTAGTTTCAAGCCATCAAAGAAGAAGAAGGTAATTATTTAAGAAAAATATACCAGAAATGAAGAATCAATTACAGAAGAAGAAGAGGAGGATTCTGAAAATAACAATGACTCCAGACTGAGGCCCTGAATCAATATAGTAGAAGACAGACCAGAAGATAATATGTGGATATAAGACATTATCCCCATTACAATCAGAGTCATTGCCAGAGAAGCCAGAGAATGCACCAAATGTCTCTAAAGACAAAAATGTGAGAAGCACTCATCCAAACATATTGGAATTTGAAAAAGTCCAGACACTATATGCACTGAATGCAGAAGAAGAAAGAAGAGATGCCTCCACAATACTCAGTTGAAAAATTATACATAAGATATACGTAATTCTAAAATTGAAGTAACAGAGATATAAGAAATTTAGGACCAACCACCAGAGAAAGAAGATGATGGCATTTCCAAAAATGAAGAGCTTTTTGCAATTATTATATAGGATGATCTGAATTAGATAACACAAGAAAGAGAAGATAATGATACTCTCTGGAGTAAAGAAGCTAGACCTAGTTCACAACCAGTCATCCCAAGGTCCAAAACTCATTAAGAAAGAGTCTTTCAAATGAGTAGATGCTCTCATAAAGTTATTTTCTACTCACCAAGAGACTACTGCTATCAAAGCCATATTTTGAACTAATAATTAAGCCAGTTCTTCATATCAGAATCTTTGAAAATCATTGTAGAAGAAATCTCATTCCAAGAATCTATCACCATACTTGCAAAGAGAAGAAATAGAGTAGAATTCTTCACTCAAACTAAAGTAAAGCCCCTCTCTACTCTCTTACCCAAGTATGATATAAATGAATGCTGATTCCCAAAGCTAGAGAAATTGAAGAAAGAAAGAAGTACTTTCAAGCCATGAGATATTGTCATTATGAAAAGCATCCCAGATGCTGGCCTTGTCAATATAAAAAGATCCATCTCAGCAAGAATATGATTATATTGTAATGTGCCTGACTCAATAGAGGCAAATTATAAGGTTGGATGGCTGTATAGATTGGCTTGAGCCCCCAGTTACTTTGTCAAAAAGCAACAAAATGTTCAGATATTATATAGGTCTGGTATTAGTGTTGGTGTTTAGTAGTATAATATTTAACAGCTGAAGACTTTCTGCATGCGATTTCCTAATTTGGCAGTGTTCTCGGATTATAGGCAATTTCATGTGATACAAGTAATCTTGTATATGGCGAATTTGACAGATTTCCTTAATGGTGCAAGTTCTTGTATGACTAATTTGGTGATCAGGTTCTCTTTTCTGGTGATTGGACTAAAAGTGGTGGGTGAGTGGTCGAGGCGAGTTACTTGAACAATGTGATTAAGCAGACAATGCAGCTGAATGAGGCAGTTGGAACAAGGCTGATTCTGCAAAGTGTGGCAGATCAGATTGGTAGTATATGGCAGATTGGCAGATAAAAATGTGGCAGACTTCTTGAAAGCAATGGGTTACTTGAATAAATGCAGATCAGTAGAATGTAGCAGATCAGTGGACAAAATGTAGAATGATGCAGATTAGTAAATGCAGCAGATTGGTGGACAAAACATAGAACAATGCAGACTTCTTGAAAATGGTGGACTTCAGCTGGCAAAGTTACATCAGGACTACTTCATTTGTGTGACAGATCACTGTGAAGGTGCATCAAGACTGGCTTTGAGAGATGGATTTTAGGCTTCAAAGTTTTGTCAGATAACTGGCTTTGAGAGGCAGACTTAAACTGAAAAATGGCAAACTAAACAAAATAGATTGGCAGTATGTGGCAGATTGGCAGACTTCTCTTGAAAATAATAAACTTCTTTGTATCAGAAAGTAGACCAGAGTAGAAATGAGGTACCAGTTGCTCACAATCTCCTAAAAGAGGCTCTAGAGTGGGCATTTCTTCTAAGTGTTGCAATCCAATCTTTAGGATCAAGTGGCTTTTGGCAGGCATATTCCTTAAAGTATTGTAGGCAGACTTGTCTTTTACATTTTGGTTTCAATTTCAGAACTAAGGTTTATTCACTCTTGTCTCTGGGGTATTTTATACATTATGGTTGCTACCTTAGTTACTATCTGGCTAATTATAGGTTGTTATTTATAGTGTATTTGGGGTAACAGCCACTATCAAAGTGATAGCCACTGTCAGGGTGACAGCCACTGTCAGAGATTTTCCCTATTTTAGCTATCTGGTTATTTATATAGTTTTCTACAGCAAATAGTTGCTAGGCTGGTTACTATGCAATACTAATGTTCATGTCATCTGACTTGTCTGCATCATCTGGCAATAATTTAGGTGGTATGTTTTCTGTTGCTCATCACATCAGCCTCCACTAAAGGATGGTCTGTCCCAGACTATCCTTTAGTCATCATTCCAGTAGGCATAAGCATCTTTGGTATCTATGCCCATACCATCATCTTCTTCTGTATCTGGGTCACTCCATTCAAGTTCTGGGTCTTTTTCTTATTCTTCAGGAAATAGGATGTCAAGTTGTTGAAGGATACTCTGGAAGGTAGTTTCATTCATTTGGTGGATATCATTGAGGCAGAGATGAGACTGCACCAGGGCTCTAATATTTCATTTATAGATTCGTTTGGCAGTTCTTACTTCTCTGAGAGTTATTCTGGCTAGACTCCTGATGTAAGGTTGATCTGTCAACAATTGTCCGATATTATAGAAAGCCTGCAGATGGTGCATCTGAAGCAATCTCTGGGCAATGGTGAGATTCTCTTGATACTTCTGGATCAATTGTATTGGAGTTCCTTCTAGTTGGCGGAACTGGGGCAAGAGAATTAGCAGGGCTTGGAAGGAGCTGAGGATGAGAGTCTGGAGACATTGATCTATCCTCTGAGTTATGGTTTGTATAGATATATCTTGAGGTGGTTGATGTGAACTGGAGTTCTCAAGACACATCCATCCATACTTCTTATATAGATGCTGGTTCCTCTGATGTTGTATATAAGATATGGTCCTTCCCATTTTGGTTCCAGCTTGGTGGCAAAGTTTATTTCAATCATGCTTCTCCAAACTAGGACTTGATCTCCAATTTTGATCTTCTGATCCTTCTGTTTTTGGTCACAATACTTTTTTTGTCTTTTCTAGTTCTTGATAATCTAGTTTCAAGCATTATTTCACAGCTGATCCCCTTTTTCAAGAAGCTTTCTGAGGTTCTCATAGTCAGCAGTTCTGGTCTTCTTGACAAACATCATTTTGAAGGGCTTTTGTTTGGTTGAGGCAGCAGGGGTATTTCGGATTTCCCCTAGGATTTTAGGTAAGCAGAGATCCCAATTGATAGGATTAACCTTGGCAAGTCCTTTCTTGATGGTCTGTTCATTCTTTTGGTCATTCCATTGGTTTGCAGATAATAAGAGGTGTTTCTTTTCAGGTAGATCTCATGAATTTGTACATAATTTGAAATTATGTTATTCACAAATTCAGTTCCTCCATCAGAGATGAGTTCTTCAGGGGGTCTATATTGGTAGGTGAGGTCATGAAGATGTCCAACAATGGTCAGGGCATCTGCAATCTCCATGGGGTATGCTTCAGGCCATTTGGTCAGATGTTCAACAAATACTAGAATATATCTGTTTTGTTTTGGTGTTACTGGCAGGGGTCCAATTACATCTACTCTCCATCTTTGGAAGATGTGAGTGGGCAGGAAAATCGGTTGCAGAGGGACTTGATAGTTCTTCTTTCCTTAATACTTCTGGCAGGTATCACAATTCTGGATGATGTCTCAGACTTATATTCTGAGATGGAGCCAATGTTGATAATCTTTTTGAATCTTGTCTTCTATATTTGTCTGTCCTTGGTGGGCTTTCTGGTGTTCTTGTTGGATGAGATCTTCTTGCTCCTTGATGGTCATGGGAACTTCTTTGAGGGTGCAGTTCCAAAGTATATCCTTCCTTTGATTCATTGGGGCATATGGGAGAGAATATCAATATTGTTGTGAGTTCTTCCCACTTTGTGGATGATGTTGATTTCATAATTTTGAAAGATAAGGATCCATTAGGCAAGGATTCCAGTGGGGTCTTTTTGGTGCAGTAACTATTTGAGAGCTGCATGGTCTGTAATCAGGGTGAACTTTCTTTCAATAAGGTAATGTTTGAATAAGGTGACCACCCATATGACTGCAAGGCATTCCAATTTAGTACTCCCATAGTTGGTCTGCTACTTATTGGTGGCTCTGCTTGCATAAGCTATCACATGGTGCTGTTTGTCAGGTCCTTCTTGTGTAAGGATTGCTCCAAGGCCATTCTTGGATACATCAATATACAGAATAAAAGGTTTCTGCAGATCTGGTCAGACTAGGATTGGTGCTGAGATCAGGCAGTATTGTAATTTTCAGAAGGCTTCCTCTTGTGGTTCTTTCCATTAAAACAGTACTCCTTTCTTCAGTAAGGTTTGGATTGGAGCAGAGATTTTGGCAAATCCTTTGACAAATCTTCTGTAGTAGGATGCAAGCATCAGGAAGGACAGGGCTTTCTTTGGGATCTTGAGAATGGGGAAGTTGTTGACTTTTTCAATCTTCTTGGAGTCTGTATGTATTCCATCTTTAGAAACTATGAATCCAAGGAATTCAAGCTTCTGTTTACTTAAGTAGCACTTCTTTAAGTTGAGTCTCAGGTGGTTTTGTCGGGTGAGTTTGAAAAACTCTTCAAGGTTTCACAGGTGGTCTTCAAAATTTGCTGAGTAGATGTTGGAGTCATCCACATAAACAATCAGGCAGTAGTGGATGAGAGGAGCATATACTGAATTCATCATTCACTGGAAGGTTGGGGGTGTATTGCAGAGTCCAAAAGACATTCAGAGGTATTCAAACAATTTTTCTAGGGCAAGAAAAGCTGTTTTTTAAATGTCTTTGGGGTCTATTGGTATCTCATAGAATCCTGTGAATAGATCTATACTGCTGAAGTATGTTGCATTTTATTACTGGTCCAGAAGGTCATCAATTCAGGGCAAGGGGTATGCATCTTTTTCAGTTACTGTGTTAAGTTTCCTGAAGTCTATAACTAGTCTCCATCCTCCTTTCTTTGGCACAATAAGTATAGGGCTAGCCCAAGGGCTGATAGAGGGTTGGATGACTCTATTGTCTAAGAGTTCCTGTATGTGTTCTTTTTCAAATGTCTTCAAGTGGTGGGGTATCCTGTATGGTTTCTGTTAGATGGGTGTTGCATTTCCTGTATTTATTCTGTGGTGGTATGATGGGTTATATGGCAGGTTGCCATAGTTTGTAGTGAAGATGTCCTGATATTTATGAAGGAGTTCGGTCAATTGTTGTTATTTTTAAGGGGTCAATTCTTCTCCAATATTTGTAGAAGGCTTCACTTTCTCCTGGATTGCAGAGGGGCCTTTCCTTTCTTCTGTGACCTTTTGCTGTTTCCCTATAAGTTTAATTCATAAACTTCTCTGTATGTTCGGTTGAGATAAGGCACAAGGTGTCCAATGATGGTTCCTTTTGGCAGGGTGATGTTGTCCCAGCTTGTGTTGGTTGCTCGAGAGTATACTGGATTCATTTTGTCAGGGAATGTATATCCTTCTATGTGCAGCTTTCGGATTTCTTCATTGGGTTCAAAGAAAAGATTCCTGGGGTCTGGTGGTGTAAAGATTTCGATAGTGGTTTACTCTCCTGGCTCAAGAATGAGGTTCTTGTGAAGCTTTACTGGCTGGTAGAAAACTTGCTGAGGAGCATTGCTTTGAATCGGCTAACCTGAAGAAGATGTACTTCCTTCTTGTCTGAGCTTCCAAATCCTTTGGTTTGTCTGGTTCCTTGAGTGAGCTTGGGTTCTTCTTGCAGCTGAGGAGTCTTGTATTCAAGGAAGACTGCCTGTGTAATTTTGTCTCCTTTGTTGATTCAAATCCATTCACCACTTCCATTTCTTAAGATGACCTTAATTTCACCTGTATATCCTAGATCAATGGTTCCTCCTTCAGTGGAGAATCCTTCAAGGGCTAGACCAGACCTTGAGGTCAACTGGATGTAAGTTCCTTTTGGTGGTTGCATGGCAATACCAGTTCTGATAAGCCTTGTACTTTCGGGACCCATAGTGGTGTCATAAAGACTGCTGAGATCATAGCCAACATCTCCTTGATGTGCCTTTTTCGGTGGAATTGCATTGGGATGAAGCAGAGTGAACTGTGCAATGTTCTTGCTAAGTATAGGCTGTCTATGGGCTGAGGCTCCTGTGGCATTAGATCTCTAACCTCTGATATCTAGGTGTGGCCATCTTGCTTTAGTAGAGGAGTCTCAAAGATAATTGATTCTTCTTTTTCCAGTGGGATCCAGGGCTTCCATAAAGTTGATAGCATTATCTATCTATTCTTGGTGAGTTGCATGGCAAATGAGAGCCAGGATATCTTCTCCTAGGTCATATATCTTGAGCACCTTCCTTGTAGGCTTCTTCTTTTTCTCCTTTTGAATCTGGGCTTGGTCATCTCCTTTCTTGAGTGTGTGTACAATCACATCTTTGCTGAGATGGATCTTTTTGTATTGACAAGGCCAGTATCTTAGGTACTTTCCATGATGGTAATATCTCATAGCTTGAAAGTGTTTCTTTCTTTCTTTGATTTCTTCTTACTTTGAAAATCTGCATCCATTTGCATCATACTTTGGTGGGAAGGTAGACAGGGGTTTCACTTCTGTCTGAGTATAGAATCCTACTTCATTTCTTCTCTTTGCAAGTGTGGTGACTGATTCTTGGAATGAGGTTCCTTCTGCAATGATTTTTGGAGATTTTGGTTCAGAGGGCTGTCTGGCTTACTGGTCCAATATGTGGCATTGATAGCAGTAATCTCTTGGTGAGTGGAAAATGACTTGATGGGGGCATCTGCCCATTTGGAAGGCTCTCTCTTTATGAGTTTTGGGCCTTGGAATAACTAGTTGTGAGCTGGGTCCAGCTTCTTCTTCACTCTAGAAGATATTGTCATTTTCTTCTTCTTGTGGTACCCAATTTGGATCATCCCATGAAACTATTGCAGGGAGCTCTTCATTTTCGGAAATACCATCATCTTCTTCCTCTAGTGGTGGGTCCCAAATTGCTTGTACTTCTGCAGCTTCAATTTCAGGATTGGGCATGACTTGTGCATGGCTTTTCGGCTGAGTGTTATGAAGGCATTTCTTCTTCTTTCTCTTGCATTCAGGGCATATAGTGCCAGGACTCTTTCGAATTCCCACATGTCTGGATGAATGTTCCTTGCATTTCTGTCTTTGGAGGCATTTGGTGCATCCTCTGGCTTCTCCAGCAATGGCTCTGATTGTAATGGGGATGGTATCTTGTGCCCATACATTATCTTCTGGTCTGTCTTCTATCATATTGATTTGGGGCGTCAGTCTGGGGTCATTGTCATTTTCGGAATCCTCCTCTTCTTTCCCTTCAGTGGTGAATTCTTCACTGCTAGCATATTCTTCTTGAATAATCACCTTCTTCTTTTTCTTTGATGGCTCAAAGCTGGTGACTTTGACTTGGTACTTCTTTCCTCTATAGTCGAATTTGAGTACTTGTTGACCAATGTTGAAATATGCATTCATCTCCTTCATCCAATTGGTGCCAAGGATCATGTCATAGGTGACAGCTTTGGTTACAACTGTCTTGAGGATGGCAAACTGAATGTGTCCAAATGTTTTGGACCTCTCCCAGGGGTTGAGTTTGGGCTCCATCTGCTACTATGATGCTGAGGCTAGAGGGTCCATCAATGGGCCATTGAATGCTGTCTAGGAATTTCTTGGCAATGACACATACAGCTGCTCCTGTGTCAATGAGGATTTTCGTCTTCTGGCCTCTGATTTCTCCAAACAGATAGGTGCTGATATGCCTTTCTGTGGCTTGCACTGCTGGAGTTGCCAGTTCTTCTTGAGGAATGGGGACTCTTCCTGTGTAAGATCTGGTGGTTTACAGTAACTTATTTCTTACTCCAGCAGGTATCAGTTGAAGGAACTGCAAGAGTGGAACTTTCATCTTAGCTTCCTGGATTTTCTTCCAGGCTTCATTGTAGATGTCCCGGGGCATGGCCTTTGGGATGTATTTCTTCTTGGACTTTGGAGTCTTTGTTTCAAATTCTGGTTCTTCTCCCATCTCTTCATTAGCAGATTCTGGTAGAGGATCTTCTCTATTGATAGTAGCTCTGGGGATGAAAGGTGAAGGAGAACAGGGAGGTGTATCAACCTGCTCCTCTTCATCTTCATCTTGAATGGTTCTTCTGCTTGCTCTTTTGGGTGGGTTTCCTACTGCTCTGTCAGCCTACTGCTCTCTTTCTCTTTTCTACTGGGTAGACTGTTTTGTATTCAACCTTGGTTGGATACAAGTCCAGGTCACTATATTCTTCACTGTCACTCTACTCATAGTCTTCTACTGGGTGAGCTTCTGTCCTTTTGTTGTGGGTATCCTTTCGGTTTGGTGGTTCAGAATTCCTTGAGCTGCCTTGGTTGTTGTATTCAGAGGCATAATGTCTTTGCTGTCTACACTTGTAGCATTGGACTTGTACCCTATCTTTTGGAGAATAGTTTTGACTATCAGAGAATAGGTAGTTCCTCTGATAATCCCGATTTTCATATGGATAGCTTGGCTGGTAATTCCTATTTTCATATGGGGGATATCTTGGCTGGTAGTCCCGATTTTTGCATGGATAGCTTGGCTGATAATTCCGATTTTCATGAGTGGTAAGCCTTTCAATCTGCCCAACCAGTCTATCTACTTTTGAATTGAGGTCTTGAATCTCATTCTTGTTCTTCTTCCATTCTTTGATGGGCTTCTCTTCTTTTGATTCTCCTTGAAGGATTTCTTGTAGGGCCTTGACCAGGAGGTCTTCTTTGTCTTCTTTCTGATTGTCAGTCCAGGTGGTTCCTTGTTTGACATCAAAGTATCCTTGGGCTGCATCTACCTGCTCTTCAGGCTTCCTGATGCCCAGGGTTTGGACAATATTGAGCAATGTTGGGTGGGATTCCATTCATGAAGGTCATTGGACCAATGATGTCTTGATTGTCAGTATTGAATTTGGCTCTTCTGGATTTTGGTAAAGAATGCTCTTGGGGATTCTCCAAGGTTCATCTTCATTCCTATGATGGATTCTTGAGCTTTATGGTGGGTTTCATTTCCTATATACTTTTCAATGATCCAGTGTTGTATGATCTCATATTGGTCTTCTTCTGATCTTGCATTCTCTATGACATCTCCTAGGTCTGTGTTGACATCATTTGCAGTTCTGGTAAAGATGCCTTTGGCTGGTTCTCTCAGCTGTATCTTAAAGACATTGATTCATCTTTGGGTTAACAAGTCTCTCAGGGCTGCTATTTTTTTGATTGTATCTATAAATTCTCTTGGATCCTCCTCTGGATATCCTGCAAATGTGGGTAGAGTTGTGCCCATTTCATCTTCACTGTCTTCTGATTCTGTTTCAATCTCTGAATCTGGTTCTGAGTTGTTGGCTGTTGATGGGTATGAGCTTGAAGGTGCAAGGGATCTGGGAGATGGGCCCTTCTTGGTACTATTCTGGGGGGTTTTGTGGGTTGGTTTCTTGAGATTGGAGTTACTGGTCTGGGTAAATCAGGGAAGACTCTTGGAGGGAATCTTTCAAGATGATTGTTGAGATCCTGAATGAGATTGTCAAAGTCTTGATTGGTGTTGTCTACTTCATCTGATGTGAGCTTATCAAAATCTCTGGTTGGTGTGTCTACTGGTGGTACTGGTGGAGGATTTCATACAGTGCTGGCATCTGCAGTATCAGATCCTTCTGATGCTGAGTGATATCCAATTCTAGAGGTAATTACATCTCTTCCTGTCCAAACACTTTGTAGAGCTGAGATTTCTTCTCCTGTGGTAGCTGAGATTGGTGCAGTATCAAAGATTGCAGTAATGCTGGTCTCCAGGTTGAAGGTTGGGTTCTGTGAGCCGAAAAGTGATGATAATTCATTTGAGAATATTCCCAGTTGAGCTCCCAAATGTAATATGCCTGGCTCAATAGAGGCAAATTACAAGATTGGGCAGCTGTGTAGATTGGCTTGAGCCCTCAGTTACTTTTTCAAAAAGCAATAAAATGTTCAGATATTATATAGGTCTGATACTAGTGTTGATGTTTAGTGGTATAATATTCAATAGCTGGAGCTTTCTGCATGCAATTTCCTAATCTGGTGGTGTTCTCAGATTATAGGTGATTTTGTGTGATATGGGTGATCTTACATATGGTGAATTTGACAGATTTCCTTAATGGTGCAAGTTCTTGTGCAGCTAATTTGGCAGATTTCCTTAAAGATATGGGCTCTCTGGGAATTGGTGATCAGGTTCCCTTTTCTGGTGATTGGACTAAGAGCAGCAGGTAAGCAATCAAGATGAGTTACTTGAATGATGCAGTTAAGTGGACAATGTAGCTGAATGAGGCAGTTGGAATGAGGCTGATTCTGCAAAGTACAGCAGATCAGATTAGCAGTATATGGCAGAATGGCAGATGAAAATGTGGCAGACTTCTTGAAAGCAATAGGTTACTTGAATAAATACAGATTGGCAGAATGTGGTGGATCAGCGGACAAAATGTAGAATGATGCGGATTGGCAGAATATAGCAGATTGGTGGACAAAACATAGAATGATGCAGACTTCTTGAAAACAGTAGACTTCGACTGGCAAAGTTATATTAGGACTGCTTTGTTTGTGTGATAGATCACTGCAAAGGTACATTGAGACTAGCTTTGAGAGATGGATTTCAGGCTTCAAAGTTATGTCAGATGACTGGCTTTGAGAGACAGACTTAAACTGGAAAATGGCAAACTAAATGAAGTGGATTGGCAGTATGTGGTGGATCTCTTGAAAATGATGAACTTCTTTGTATTGGAAAGTGGACCGAAGTGGAAATGAGATACCAGTTGCTCACAATCTCCTAGAAGAGGCTCTAGAGTGGGAATTTCTCCTAAGTGTTGCAATCTAATCTTTGGAATCAAGTGGCTTTTGGCAGGCATATCCCTCAAAGTATTGTAGGCAGACTTATCTTTTGCTTTTTGGTTTCAATTTCGAAACTGAGGTTTATTCACTCTTGTCTCTGAGGTATTTTATACATTGTAATAGCTACCTTGGTTACTATCTAGCTAATTATAGATTGCTATTTATGGTGTGTTTGGGATAACAGCCACTGTCAGAGTGATAGGTAATAGCCACTGTCAGGGATTTTCTCTATTTTAGCTATCTGGTTATTTATACAGTTTTCTACAGCAAATGGTTGCTGGGCTGGTTACTATGCTATGCTAATATTAATATCATCTGACTTGTCCATGTCATCTGGCAATAATTCAGGTGGTATATTTTCTATTGCTTGTCACAGTATAAACACTCAAGAGAGAAGATAATTGAGCAAAAATTTGAAAGAAGAAAAAGAAGAAGTCTGCAAAGAAAGTCCTCAAGATATATGATCTGAGAGAAGATATTCTGGCTCTCATTTGCCATGCAACTTGCCAAGAATGGATAGATGATGCCATTAATTTCATGAAAGCCCTAGACCCTATTGAAAAAAGAAGAATCAATTATCTTCAAGACCTCTCTAATGGAGCAAAATGGCTATATCTAGATATTAGAGATTGGAGATCTGAAGCCACAATAGTCTCAGCTCATAGATAGTCTACACTTGACAAGAACATTGCACAGTTTATCTTGCTTCATCCTAATATAATTCTACCTAAGAAAGTACATTAAGAAGATATTGGCTATGACCTCAGTAGTCTTACTTATACTATCATAGATCCAGAAAGTACAAGCTTATCAGAACTAGTATTGGTATACAATCACCAAAAGGAACTTACATTCAGTTGATCTTAAGGTCTGGACTAGTTCTTAAAGAAGTCTTTACTAAAGAAGAAACTATTGACTTAGAATATATAGGTAAAATCAAGGTCATCTTAAGGAATTGAAGTAGTGAATAGATTTATAAGCTCAGACAAGAAATAAGTATACCTCTTTTAGATCAATCAATTCAAAACAAATGCACTCTAGCAAGTTTTCCACTAACTAATAAAACTTCACAAGAATCTCATTCTTGAATCAGAAGAGTAAATCACCATTGAAATCTTTGCACTACCTGACCCCAAAAACCTTTTCTTTGAACCAAATAAAGAAATCCAAAATTTTTATATAGAAGGATATACATTCTCTAATATGATGAATCCAGTATACTCCTGAACAACTAACACAAGCTGAGAAAATATCATCTTGCCAAAAGGAACCATTATTGGACACCTGGTATACTACCTTAACTGAATATATAGAGAAGTTTAGAATTAAACTTATAGAGAAACAGCAAAAAGTCACAGAAGAAAGAAAAGGCCCCTCTGCAACCCAGGAGAAAGTGAAGCCTTCTATAAATATTAGAGAAGAACTAACACCCCAACAGCAATACCAATTGATCAAACTTCTTTATAAATATCAGAATATCTTTACTACAGACTATGACAACCTGCCATACAACCTATTGTACCACTATACTATAAATATAGGAAATATAACAACTATTTAACAGAAGCTATACAGAATACTCTATCACTTGAAAATATTTGAGAAAGAATACATACATATAGAAACTCTTAGACAATAGAGTTATCTGATCTTCTACCAGTCCTTGGGCCAGCCCTGTTCTTATAGTACCAAAGAAAGGAAGATGGAGACTTATTGTAGACTTCAGGAAACTTACAGTAATCAAAAAAGATATATACATACCCCTTGCTCCAAATTGATGACCTTCTGGACCAGCTATAAAATATAAGATATTTCAGCAGTATGGATCTTTTTGCAGGATTATATAAGATACATACCTATGGACTCCAAAGACATTCAAAAGATAGCTTTCTTTGCCCTAGGAAAATTATTTGAGTATCTCTAAATATCCTTTGAACTCTGCAATACACTCTAAATCTTTCAGTAAATGATAAACTCAGTATATACCCCTCTTATCCACTACTGCCTGATTATTTATATGAATGATTCCAACATCTACTTAACAAATTTCAAAGACCACTTACAAGATCTTGAAGAGTTTTTCAAACTTACCTAATAAAACCATCTGAAACCCAACTCAAAGAAGTACTGCTTTGATAAGTAGAAACTTGAATTTCTTGGATTCATAGTCTCTAAAGAAGGAATACATACAAACTCCAAGAAGATAGAAAAAGTCAATAACTTTTCTGTTTCCAAGACACTAAAGGAAGCCCTATCCTTTCTGATGCTTACATCTTACTATAGAAGATTTATTAAGAGATTTGCTGAAATCTCTGCCCCAATCTGAACCTTACTAAAAAAAGAAGTTCTGTTCTAATAGAAAGAACTACAAGAAGAAGTCTTCCAAAAACTACAATATTGCTAAACCTCAGCACCTATCTTAGTCCAACCAAATCTGTAGAAATCTTTCATTTTTTATATTAATGCATCTAAGAATAGCCTTAGAGCAATCCTTGCACAAGAAGGATTGATAAATAATACTATATAATAGTTTATATAAGCAGAGCCACCAATAAGCAGCAGACCAACTATGAGAACACTAAATTGGAATGTCTTGTAGTTATATAGATAGTCACTCTGTTCAAATATTATCATATTGAAAGAAAGTTCACTCTGATCACAGACCATACAGCTCTCAAATAGTTATAGTACCAAAAAGATCCCACTAGAATTCTTACCCAATAGATCTTTATCTTATAAGATTACAAAATCAATATTATCTACAAAGTAAGAAGGACTCACAATAATATTGATATCCAGTAATAGGTTATTTCTTCCTCTAGTAACATTTATATTACACCAGATTTCCATATACTTTTAACACACTTTTCATTATTTATTAGAGAAAACTCTTAAGGCAATAGTGATAAAGCAAGGTTCTAGCAAGCATACTGATGTGGGAGATGGTCCAGCATTTGAATGGTAGTATGGTAAGAGGGGGATTGGTATGAGACAGGGGTTCTTTGGACCATTGAAAAGAGGAAGTACTGAAGGGGAATAGGGGTTGAGTAAGAAGATGGGAAGTAGTGGAGTAGTAAGCTTTATAGCAGCTAGTGCTCCCAAATGAATTGAATCAATTCGAATTGAATCGAATTGAGGGTCATTTGAATCAAATCAAATTGGAGATTTTTCAATTTGAATTGAGTTCAAATCAAATCAAATTCAAATCGAATTGAGGTCTAATTCAAAACCTATTTTTAGAAATGTAATAACTCAATGAATATACATCCAAATTTAATGATCTTTAGCTTGTTATATTCCCCTATATAAGAGGAATCTAACAAGCTAAATATCATTGAATTTGGATGTGTATTTGTCGAGTTATTCAATTTCTAAAAATAGAGTTAAAATTGGACTTTAAATCGAATTGGACCTCAATTCGAATTGATTTGAATCGAATTGGGCCTTAATTCAATTTGAAAACTTCAAATTGAATCGAATTTAGGTCCAATTTGATTCAATTTGATTCATTGGGAGTACTAGTAGCAGCAGTTAAGAATGGCAGGGAGAGAGAGAGTGATGAGGGGTGGAAAACAGTAGGGAAGATAAAAAAGAAAACTGGGGATACTGGAGGAGTGCTGTCTGAGGGAGAGAAGGAGGGGGCTGGAAGAGGTGTAACTGGTTTAAGAGCTGGAACTGCTAATGGTAGTGTGATAGCTGATCTGAAAAAAAATCCAAATGTGACTACTGATAATAGCAAGGAGAGCTAGGAGGGATCAGGAATAGGGTACAGGAGTAATCTGTCAGATAGTATGACAGGTCTAGTAGTGACCTTGTTACTCAAGAAGTTGATCTCTGAATTCATGGTCATAGTGAGCTTCTGGAGACTAGCAGTGATGGCAAAGATGGTCTTGGAGATACTGAGTAAGCAGTTAGCTGATGTGGTATCAGTGAAGTTCCTAAAGGGGCTAGAAGGAGTTGAAGTCAGATTTATAGAGAAGAAATACCTAGTAGATACTCTGTCAAAGGAGGTTATAGTAGATGAAGTTGTAGTGCCAATATCAAGGTATTTATACTGAGATCCCAGGGTGGTACATCTAGTGGTCAAGAGGGTCTCTATAGTATTAGTGGAGGAGATAAGGAGATGGATTAGAGTGGTGATGTGAGAGTATAGGGAAGTAGTTGATATTGGTTTTCAGATATAGGAGGGGATAACATTCAGGACAGGTGACATAGAGGTGAGGTTGAGAGTGGTGGATAGAGAGAAAACTGAGAAGGTGGGAGATTGGCTAAAGATATTGAAGTGGGACCCAGTTGAGTGCAAGATGTCAAGGGTAAAGAGGATAGAGAAGGAGGAGGAAGATTGGTTGATGGTACTGTAGAAGCTAAAAGGAGCTATAAAATAGAAAGTAAAAACTTGGGTGGTCTTTGAGGATGCAACAATAGTGGAGAAGATGAATAGACAGAAGGTGTGAGTAAATAAGAAGGTGTGGGAGAGGAAGCAGGAAAGATATATATAGAAAAAATTACTGAAGAGTTATAAGATGAAGCTGAGTATGGAGATGGTGCCACTGCCTGGATTCACAAGAGGTTTGGAGACTTTGCAGTATACCCTCCAGTATAAGAAAATCATTCAGAAGGATGAGTCTGAATTCTTCATTAATTTGAATGAGAAGAAGAGAGACCAGGCTGAGAAGGTGAAGGCCTTGGAGGGTGGACTAGTGCCCAGGGCTAAGAGGAAGGATGTTGTGATAAAAGAGACCTAGAGTGTGAGGTTTGGAATTCCAGATACCAAGCACAGAGGGGTAGTAGTTGGGGTGGCTGAGGAGCTATTGGGTAAAGATGTGATAGGGGGTACTGAGGGAGTAAGTAGACTTAGAGAGGGGAGGAGGTCCATGACCCCAGGTATTGGTCATATCAGGGAGGTAGAGTGGATGCTAGTGACACTTAATGATCTGGTAGCAGATGAACTTACAGAGGTAGATTTCCATATCCTAGGGGAGGAGAAGTGGCAGAAAATTCTGACTGGAGAAGATATAGTGGACAGGCTGCTGTTGGAGGTGCTGGCAATTATGCTGGAGGAGGAGGGGTATGAAGTAGATGCTAGGAGAGAAGCCAAGTTGAGGAAGGCAGCAGAGTGGGCTATCAAAGAGTGCTAGATGGCAAAGGATGGGGCTGAGCTGTGGAGGTTGGTCTATAAGGACTATAGGGAAGAAGTAGAGAAGAAAGATAATGAGACTGATTAGGAGATTCTAGCTATATTGGAAAGGAAGAAGGCTGAGGATGATGAGGTAGAAGCTGAATGCCTTTTGGACTTATCTAGAATGGACATTGAGCTAGAAATCTGAATGAGCTGGAAAAGTTGCATTACCTTCAAACTATATTCTCTATAAATAGTATAACTAATATTTTTTCACTGAATGTCAATAAGCTATAGGGTACAGTATAATATTAGAACATTTTTGAATGACTATAAGGAATGAAGGCTGATCTTTTTCTACTACAGAATGTGAGGTGTGAGGAGGATGTAGATAAGCTGAATTGGACTAAAGAATGGGGAGAGATGGTAGAATGGCATAAAAAGATTATGATTCTGATTTGTAAGGATAGAAGAGAGTTGGTGGATATTGGAGAATGCCTCTTATAGAGAATGTAAAGGAGGCTGGAGTGGGGCCCAGTAGTGGTTAGCTTTTATTATTATCCAGTAGTCTGTGGTAAGAGAGTCAGATAGCTGAAAGGACTGCTAAAGAATAGGGCACTAATAGAGGCTGGAGTGGATATCCTAAATAGTGACTTCAATATAGTATGAGATGCCTCTCTAGATTGGTCTGATGAAGGAGTAGAGATAGTTGGCTATAGTGGTAGGCTGGACAGGTGGGAGAAGATTGAGAGACTGAGTACTTTGGAAGATGTGAGAGGGCCAAGTAGGGAGTGGCTAAGGTCTTTATACATTGGGTCAATAGACTGGAAACAAAGATTGATTGGGTACTCTTAGTGAATTGTTGGGAAGAAGATGTTTGGTAGAAACTTGGAGTAGTCTGGTGCCCCTGGTCGGGGTATTGGAGTAGGAGAACTTTGGGGAAAGTGGGAATGGATCTGAACATTGGCAGCTTAACTATACTCTATTGAAGGATGGGGCTTTGTGAGAGAGATGAGAGGGAGAGGTGGAGGTAGTGCTCTCAATAAATCAAATTGAATTAAATTTGACCCAAACTCAATTTGATTTGATCAAATCAAAGATCTAATTCAATTTTATTCAAATTAAATTGAAGACTAATTCAATTTGAGGTCTGATTTGAACCCTATTTTTCAAAATTTAATAACTCAACAAATATACATCTGAATTTAATAATCTTTAGCTTGTTAGATTCCTCTTATATAGGGAAATCTAACAAGCTAAAGATCATTGAATTTGGACATATATTCATTGAGTT
>RQIL01023332.1:0-19072 GCA_003951145.1 Jimgerdemannia lactiflua | reverse complement strand
TTTTTCCACCTGCCCCAATCCTCACGAGAAGTTCCTGTTACTGTTTCCTTCTCTGAGCCCTTTCCCATATCAGCTTATCAACTCAAATCTCCTTCCCATTAATTTCCGCCATTATCATAGCCTTTTCGAAGGCTTGCCAAGCTTTCTCCCTCTGCTCTACTGCTCCTTCCAACTCCCAAAGCACTGTCAGCAGGTCCTCCTCCTCCTCCTCTGAGCCCTTGACCCTAGATACCTTGCACTCGAAGAGTTCCCACTTCAGCACTCTGGGCCAATTACTCCCTTTTCCTGTTGCCTCCTTTCCAGCAACTCTCAGCCGCACCTCCACATCTCCAGTGCAGAATATCATCCCTTCCCACATCTGAAACCCAATGTCTACCACTTCGCCATACTCTCGCATCACCCTTCCAACTCTTTCCTTTGTCTCCTCCATTGACACTGTTGGGACTCCCTTGACCACTAGATGTACCACTCTCAGATCCCAATGCAGGCACCTCATCATCGGAATCACAATCTCTCCAATCTGCATTCTCTTAGCCACCGCTGCCACTACTTACTCCTCCTTGACAAAGCCAACTTCCACTCCCTCCAGGCCCCTCAAAAATTTCACTGATGCCACATCCTTCAGCTGCTTGCCCAAGAGCACCAGCACCGCCCTAGCTGTCACTGCTAGCCCCCAGAAGCTCATCGTGACTGCAAATTCCGAAATTGACTTCTTGAGTAACGGTGCCACTACCAGCCCTGTCACACCATCTGCCAGGTCCCCCTTGTGCATCACCGACGATCCCCCAGCCACCCCCTTGGTTCGATCAGCAGTCACATCTCCTTTTTTTTCCAGATTGCCAGTCCCACCACTATCACCAGTCACACCATCTCTGCTAGCCCCCCCACTTCCAGTCTTCTGCCCTCCTACTCCAGGCCTGACACCCCCACCCCCACCATTCTTTCCCTTCACCCCTCCAATTTGCTGCCATCCATCCTTGTCACCCCCTTCAGCCCCACTTTTCACTGCTGCTGTAAAGCTCCCTGGTCCCTCACTTCTCCCCTCTCCTCCAACTTCTTGACCACCAACTGCACCTCTCCCAATGGTCGTCTTCCCAAAGGCCCCCATCTCCAGTCCATACCCTTCTTTCTCCTGCTGCCAATTGAATGCTACACTAAGTCTTGATCCAGTACACCAACCAGGAGGTTGAATCGCTGCCATTTTGCTAGTAGCTTTTTCCAATAAATTGTTCAAAAGTGTGTGTAAAAGTGTGTGTAATGTGAATAGTAGTAGAAGAAGGTCATTCAAAATCCTTCTCTTCTTCTTTTGTGGTAGATTCTTTACTGCTGGCACATTTTTCTTAAATGGTCACTTTTTTCTTTTTCTTTGATAGCTTGAAACTGGTAATATTGCCTTGGTACTTCTTTCCTCTATAGTCGAATTTAAGTACTTATTGACCAATATTGATATCTGCATTCATCTCTTTCATCTAATTGATACTAAGAATCATATCATAAGTAATAGCTTTAGTTATAACTACCTTAGAGATAGCAAATTGAATATGTCTTGAACTTCTCCTAGAGATTGTATTCAGACTTCATCTGCTACTATAATATTAAGGCTAGAGGGTCCATCAATGGGTCATTGAATATTATCCAAGAATTTCTTAGCAATAATACATATAGCTACTTCTGTATCAATGAGGATTTTCACCTTCTGACCTCCAATTTCCCCAAACAGATAAGTGCTGATATGCCTCTCTGCAGCTTATATTGCTGGGGTTACTAGTTCATCTTGTAAAATGGGGACTCTTACTATATAGGATCTAGTAGTTTACAGTAATTTATTTCTAACTCTAGTAGATATTAGTTATAGGAACTATAAGAGTGGGACTTCCATCTTAGCTTCTTGGATTATAGATATCCTGAGGTATAGTCTTTGGGATATATTTCTTCTTGGGCTTTGAAATCTTTATTTTTACTTTTGGTTCTTCTTCTATTTCTTCATTGGTAGATTATGGTGAAGAATCTTCTTTATTAATAGTGGCTCCAGAGATGAAGAGTGAGAGAAAGCAGAAAGATATATCAACTTGTTCTTTATCATTCTCATCTTGAATAATCCTTTTGCTTGCTCTTTTGAGTGGTCTCTCTACTGATTGGGGTCAACTTATTGCTCTTTTTCTTTTCTCTACAAGATAGACCATTTCTCTATATTCAGTCTTGATTGGGTATAGGTCTAGTTCACTATATTCATCACTGTCACTTAGCTTATAGTCTTCAACTGGGTGAGCTTCTGTCCTCTTATTGTGAATATCCTTTCAATTTAATAATTTAGAATTCCTTGAGTTGCCTTGGTAGACATATTTAGAGGTATAATACTCTTGCTGTCCACATTTGTAGTATTGGACTTATGTCCTTTCTCTTGGGAGATAGTTTTGATTTTCATGGGGTATATAATTCCTCTGATAATCTCGATTTTCACATAATAGATAGTTTGGCTGAAAATTCCGATTTTTGCATGAATAACTTGGCTGGAAATTCCGATTTTTATATGTGGTGAGCATTTTGATTTGCCCAACCAGTCTATCTACTTTCAAATTGAGGTCATGAATCTCATTCCTGTCCTTCCTCTATTCTTTAGTGGGTTTTTCTCCTCTTGTTTCTTCTTGAAGAATTTCTTATAAAGCCTTGACCAAGAGGTCCTCTTTATTTTTCTTCTTGTTGTCAGTCTAAGTGGTTTTTTGATTGATATCAAAATATCCTTAAGCAGCATCAACTTGCTCTTCAGACTTTCTGATGCCCAGAGTTTGGATATACTGAGTAATATTGAGTGGAATTCTATTCATGAATATCATTGAGTCAATAATATCTTAATTAGTAGTACTAAATTCAGTAGCATATATTCTTTTCTGAATTCTGGTAAAAAATGCCTGTGGGGATTTTTCAAGATTCATCTTCATTTCTATAATAGTGTGATATGTACAATCGACAATATCAGAATATGAAGTATGAGTGACTGCTAAGATCAGATGACATAATGGTGTGACAATCAAACAGACAACCTAATCCATCAAGTAATCACACCAAAAGGAGCAATGATAATCTGAGCTAAAATGAAGAATACATTATTTAAAAGATGCAGCCTCAGCCTCAAGAAATAGTACCAAAGAACAAGTACTCTACATACAATGCCTCCTACCCACCATTCCAACCAGACCTCCTGCCATTCTACCCCTTTACTAAGTCTCAAGATCATTGTCTTTGATGCCATCAAGAAGGCCATCTGGTGCTCAGATATCTTGGACTATCTGAACTTCTATACTGAAGACCTTGGACACTTCATCAATTACCAGTACATCATAACTCAGCAGCTCAAGGATACCACTGACCAAATGACCCTCTGGTATGACTATGAGATAGGCCACTGCCTCCACAATAAAAACCAAGAAAACGACTGGAAAGATCTTGCCACTGAATTGTTAACTACCAGCTGGCTTATCAAGAGAGCCCTCCATGTTTACCAAATATTTCACCATGTTCCATAGGCCATTGCACACTTATAAGGGATCACAGCTAGGAATATTGTCTGCCTTACTACTGAAGAAGCCAATTGGGTGGAATCTGAAGTAGCCGATTACATTGAAAGCAACTGCATCACAGTGGGAAGCCAACAAACCAAACCCACTTTGCCAGGTTTCTACACTACTCTCCTCCAAGACAACCATCAAGGTCACCTCATAAGCCATATGGAGATATTTGAAGGTCCATTGAGGCACCTGCTGGAGCTACCCTAACTACCCACCATCCTTTCAGCCTTAATTCACACCATATCATCTGGGAGCAGAATCAAGAAGAAGCTCAAGAAGTTCCTACCTTTGAAGAGGAGGTGGTTCAAGAACTCCAAGACTCTGCTCTGGAAGCAGCCCCCTCTGATACTGAAACTGATGAGACCTCAGAAGAAGAAGAAAAAGAAGAGCAATAGAGAGTTTATCAATCCTCTGTCTGCATCCAAGTTGTTTAAGGATTGGAGAGTGTTGTTGAAGATAATTGGTCACTATTCTATCCCCTCACCTCTTGGCCAGCACTTCCCCCTTTTGAAGAGCAGAATGACAAAGTCACAATCCAGCAAGATGATTTGTTTGCCACTAACAAAGAATACTATACCCTTTAAAGTACAGATCTGCACCCTCTTGTTGCTTACAAATACCCCCCTACACAAGAGTGTTATAGTTTAACCCCATAACAGATAGCTGCTCCCAAACATTTCTTATCAGTGGTATGAGACCCTAACCCTCGTGACATAAATTACCAAAACCTTCATCACTGATAAGCCAATCATGCAGCAAGTAACTCATTGCCACTGATAACATAAGAACAGCACTACACCTCACTGCCAGCAAACCAATAGTTTAACCACTGAAGCCTTTGCCACCAGTAAGCCAATAGCATACTTAGCCTCATAATGTAGCAGCTGCACTATAGTTAGTCAGATAGCAATCAGATAGCAACTGTATGTTCAATGTGAGTAATCTAGCAACCACAATATATATAAAATAGCCCCAAAGAATGAGTGAATAAACCTCAGTCAATTGGCTTTTATCTGAATGATGAGAAGTCTAGTATAAGATAACCAACTTAAGTTTTTGAGAAACTTTGGGAAAGACTCCAAGAGCTAAGGATAACTCTTGTTCAAAGGACTGCTGACTGCCATTAGGAATTCGCCACCATGGACTGCCACAAACTTCAAGAAAACTGACTGCCATTCAAGTTTCAAGACTGCCATTATGATATGAAAGACCACTGTCAGGAAAACTGTCAAGAACCACCACCAAGTTAAGGAAACTGCACCTGAGATTTAAGTCAGTTAAGTTACTTTTGCCACTGCTAAGGAAAGCCACCAGAAATCACTACCAAGATCCCATCAGCCCAACCATCATGCATTTGACCCAGCTGTGCATTTGGACCAACCACCATTTGGACCCCACATTTAAGATTTATGACCCATATCT
The DNA here is from genome assembly GCA_003951145.1 of Jimgerdemannia lactiflua. Lineage (NCBI taxonomy): Eukaryota > Fungi > Mucoromycota > Endogonomycetes > Endogonales > Endogonaceae > Jimgerdemannia > Jimgerdemannia lactiflua. The sequence goes on along the minus strand of RQIL01023332.1, from coordinate 14,084 downwards.
TCAAGTGTTAAGACTCCAAGACCCAGCTAAGGAATCTAAGGATATCTACTCCATAGGATACTAGACTGATGCCCACCAGCACAGTCAACATTCACCTGATGCCATCAAGTTAACAAGTCAGATGGATGAGCGAGTCATCGACCTCCATTTTCTTTACCCATACTGTTCCATGAACTGCCAAGAGTTATTGACCACTATATATATTAATTGATCCACATATTCAAGCCAAGACCCAAGTTATTGCCACCAGGAATATCCTTCTAGTATGAATTATCAAGCTATAATCCACTAAACAACTGAGCTATCAAAGCCTGTCATCATCTATTATCCACCTGACCCCTTTCAATATATGAATCAAACTAGCCAATCACATGACCACTGACCTGTATTCACTCTTTTATCTTGACATAGCTATCACATGCTTCATCAAGTGGCACATTGAGCCATGCTTGAAGCATATAGTTATACAAATTGCACAACACATTTTGGGGGCTCAACTGGGAATAGTTTTCTTAAAAGACTTGACCTTTTGGCTCAAGAACCCAGCAGCCATCTATATTGGAGACTCCAGGAGAACCTAGCCAGCAATAAGAGCAGAGACAGTCCTCTTTAGCAGAAAAGAAGGCCCACACTATTGTCAGGACAGCAGTTAAGACCTTGCTCAAAAATAGCAGCCAGAAAACTGAATCCAAGGACAGAAGTGACCCAGACTATGGCTTGACCTCAAGGGAGAGAAGACAACTCAGAGGACAACTGGAACCCCTTCAGCTTCAAGACTTAGAAGAAGACCTTTCTGAAGAGTATCAGACCCAAATCTATAGGAAGAACTCTGACCAGAGCAACTACATCACCACAGCCATCAATCGAGCCACTCCCCTAGACTGAGTATATTTCAAAACATCCAAAGGAGAAGAGGATTACTACCCACATAACTCAGGAGATGAGTTCAATTTACCCTACCATACAGATAGCTACTCAGATTTCCAGCAAGGTGAATAGGACCCCAATACTTTATAGCTACAAGGGGTAGACAAGTTCAATACTAGTTATATCCGTCCCCTAGCACCTTCAATTACTTGGACCTCTGCACCTTATTCACTCATACTCTGCTACTATCTATAAGAGATAAGGAACAATACTTCTCTTGGAGCCTCAGCATTTAATAGCCGATACCAGTCAATTAGAAGGTCACCACCTTCAAAAACCTATACTCCAGCCTTAATCAGTAGACCCAGATCTCCTACACCACTAAGACACCACCCTCTACCAGCACTCCCTATACATCGAGCACCTTCACTAACCCCCTCTCCACAAGGACCTTCAAGGAATACCACCTCTGAATTAGACTCAGACTATGAAGATAGTGAAGATGAGCCAGACATGAGTTATCTCAGAAGTTTCATGGAGCAGATAGTGAAGACATTGAGGAGTTAATTGGAGAAATCAAGGTGCAAGCAGCTGCTAAGCAATTAGATGCCCAAAGACAACTCAGAATCATTGAGTCACTCTTGAGAGGCCTAGCCCTACAGAGATACAACCAAGCTAAGCTTGTTGAAGGAGACATTTATAGACAAGAACACATTAATCACCTTCAGAATGCAGACTATCCCAAAAGGTGCACCATCCACAAGAACTGGCTCCACATATAGTTCAATGGTCTCAAGCATCAACAAGAAGTACAGAAGGCCTTAACCTATATAACCCAAGCACCCAATGAAACCCCAAAGAGTTTCTACTACCGGATTCAAGCACAGATGATCAAGGCAAACCTCCTGCCTGCAGTCCAACTGGCACTAGCATCTACTACCTTTCTCAATGGCCTATATTCAGAACTCAGAAGGCAAGTCATTAGGATGGGATATTGGAGTATTGAGCAGTAAGTTGCTGGAGTACAAGGATGTTGGGAAGCAGACTACAGACCAGCCCAGTAAGAGCACTGAGAGCCAGCTAGATCCGAACCTCCAAGACCTTGAGGAACTACCACAGTAGAGCAGGAGAATGCATTTCTCAGGGCCTGGTTGGCCAACTATGAGAACAGACCCCCACCTTCAACTCCAGCCCAATATAGTCAACAGCAACAGCAGCAGCTGCTGAGAGTTCAAGAGGACCCAATGACCATACTCATGAAACAGATGAAGGACTTAGCCATTGCAATAGCACAGCTGAAAAACTAAGAAGGAAGACAACAAGATTATTATCGCAACAACCAGCCAGACTATCGACAACAAGACAATAAAAGTTCTTCTCAGGCACTACCAGCTACTACTGTAGGCTCAGCTGCAACTAGTCCCCATGCCCCCACCTATTTCTACTGCAGAGACCGAGGCCACATCCAAAGGCACTGTCCAAGGAAGCAAGTTACCTGGTCCAATGACAGAAATATCAATCTCATTCAGATGGATGAAGAGATATGAGAAATGGAAGAAGAAGCAGCCTGGCTTCATGGTTAAGATGATACCTATCCATACTATGAAGCCTTCCCATCCAAGGTGACTTGGGATGCCACCCTGGCACAGACCAGAGGATGAGGAAGACCACTGAGGACCCCACTTCTGCTATCAGTGATAGTATCCACAGGTAAGCACCCAAGGCATGGCCATTCCTCCTCAGATACTCCACAGGAAAATGACAAGTAAGTCAGAAGAGACACCCCTGAGCCCGAGGCCAGACCATCAAGAATATCAAAGAGTACCTCTCTGCCTGACCTTGAAGAAGATGAGCACATGAGTGTAGAGTCCTCAGCAGATGAAATTTCCACCAAGAATGAGAGACCTTGCTCCCAAGAACTCAGATATCAAAGGAGCAGCAAACCTCATAAAGCAGCCTCTCTTTGGGACCAGATCCACCAACAGAATGCAGGTCTTACCATTGAGCAAGTTCTCAAGAATGCTCCAGAAGTTAGGCAAAAATTCCTAAAGAAAGCCAAGAAAGATACCAAGAGACTCTCTGTCCAAGGACTATACATACAAGAGCCCAGCACTATCCATATAGTGTATGAGAATTGGTGACAAGAACTTCAATCCACAAGACTTGCAAGCAGAAAAGTGTATGGAGAAAATGTCCAAATCCTTATCAACACCAGAGCAGCAGTTTGCATCATTACTCAAAGGATGCTGGTAAGAATTGGTTAGGGAATTGATGAAGGAACCAAAGCAAGAGTCATCATGGCAGATGGATCAGCATCTACTCCCCTTGGACTTGTACAAGATATCCCCATTCAAGTAGAGAAAGCCTGCCTCAATGTACCTCAAGCCATCATCACCCCTGCAACCTCCTATAACCTGATCTTGGGAACAGATTGGATGCACCAAGTTGGAGCCAATGTGGACATCAGGAGGCAACTCCTAGTCTTCTCCATTTATGGACAGAAGCACAAGGTACCCATTGAGTCAAGAGAATCATTAAGGAAGGCAAGTTCAGCTCTCGAGACAGAATAGCAAGGATATGGCAATATATCCACCACTACTGAGGATGAAGATGAGAGTGAAGCAAATTTCCTGCAGGAATTAGGAAGTGACTTTGATGCCCCCAGAGATCAAGATAGCGAGTCTGAAGAACCCTTTATTGGAGTAATTGACATCGAAGGTCTAGTAGCAAGTATCAATAGAGCCAACAATGAGAGAGCAGCACTCAAGTTTGCAGGACCATCCATGCAACTGCCACCCCTACTGATAGAAAACTGAATTTCACAAGCCTTCTGCCTAGGCATGTGTGAGCACTCCAACTACTTCTATTTACCAAGGAATAATTGCAACACCTGCCAAGTCTTGGATCTCAAGAAGGTACCAATGCCAACAATTATTGACAAAGATGAATTAAAATGAGCACCAGTCCACAGTCAAGCTCAGCCTCCAACCCTGAAGACCTTTAAGAAGACTTACCAAGAATAGCAAAAAGTTCTCTCCCACCAACCAGTGGAGACTCTCACCATCAAAAGAGATAGCAACAGTTCCTATACAATTACCTGAGCCCTTCAAGTCACTCTGCCAACCTATGACAAGTACCAGAAGAGGTACCCTACCAGCGGAACAAAATGAAGGCTTTGTTAAGAAGGAATACTGTGATTGTGGAAAAACCTTTACCTACTACTGGTGTGAACACTAAAGCATTCACCTCAGCAAGGATGTCTACAGAAGCCAAGTCAAGAGAAGGGACCCCCCCACTCTGCAAGAATCTAGAATTCACTGGGCCTGTTGAAAGTGCAAAGAGATCAACCATGAAGGAGACTGCAAGGCTAAGAACAGGACCACCATTTGGGATCTATCTCTGGAAGTCCTCACCATCATCTGCTGGTACTGCCATCCACATCAAGACAAACAAGAAGTCAATCTCACCTTCACCCTTATGGAAGCTATAGACCCCCTCAGAAAGACTGGGTTCAACTATATGAGAAACCCAAAAACAGGAGCACATTGGCCATTCTTCAAGCCAGAATGAATAGAGTTCTCACCCATGATCGCAGCCACTGGAGTACCATTCCTCAAGACCCAGCTGGTTGTTCAAGTCAAGTTGCTCTCACCCTGGGCACAGCCTCTCCTTGTGCAAATAGAAGGATCAGTTGGATATGATCTCTGTCTCCCATATCAATCAACAATCTGACCTAGAAGCACCAAGACCTTTGATCTTCAAATCACACTTGCTATACTGCTAGGACTCTATGGTCAACTAGCATCAAGATCATCATTGGTAGCTGAAGAAATCACCATTAAAGGAGGAGTTATTGACCAAGACTACCAAGGTTTCCTGAAGGTCATTATTTGCAATTATGGAAGGAATCACTGATTTTTCAATCCCCTGAAGGTCATCTGTCAGATCCTCTTTATCAAGACCTCACAGCCTACTATTCAAGAGGCAAAGCAGCTGAAAAGCACTAAGAGAGGACAAGGAGGATTCAAAAGCACCAACAGGGATCATCAGGCACCACCTGTCAAGGTCTATGTAGCAAAAGTTGCCCAGTTCAGACAAATGAGGCCCCATATCTGCTGCCCCATCTGAGCAAGAGAGGAAATCATCTTGCAGCCATACCAGCAATGAGGCCTTGACATACACCTCACAGTAGAAGCTGACAACTTGATATTTGAACCATCAATAGAGCTTCGAGAGAAGTATCACCTGCTCTTGGCTGAGGAATGAATTTATGACTAGATGTCACTAATCCACATTACTATCAGAAATATGGGCTTCAAGATGATCACCATTCCCAAATGAACAATACTGGAATATTTTGAACCACTGATAGACACTTATGAGGAAGAAGTCTTTAAGTTTTTGGAAAATGGCAAGCTCTCTCTGGTGAGACTGATGGTACTAGGGAGGAAGACTCAGCAAACTCAGTAATCAAAGCCATTGACATTGAGGCAACTCTAACCAAGGGCCAGCAATAATAGATACAGGAGTTGATAGAAGAGTACAAGAATATATTTATCACCATATACAATAACTTCCCATCATACCAATATAGAGAGCACCCTATATATACTGGAGATGCGAAACCAATCTGACAATGCCCCTACTGAACACCACACCACTTGATCAAATTTGAATAATAACTTATAGATAAAATGCTATGAAACAGAGTTATCAGACCCTCTTCAAGCCCCTGGGCTTTACTCACAATTATTATACCAAAGAAAAGAGAATGGAGACTAGTCGTGGACTTCAGAAAACTCAATGAGGTTACTACAGAAGATGCCTACCTCCTGCCAAGAATCAATGACCTCCTCAATGTCCTCAGAAAAGCCAAGTATATGACCACCACCAATTAGTTTCAAGGATTTAAAGTAATCCTCATTGCTAAGGAAGATATCTGCAAGACAGCCTTTATTACCAGACAAGGACAGTATGAATATCTATGAATGCCATTTGGACTCTGCAATACACCAGCCTCATTCCAATAAATGATGAACCATATCTACCAGGACCTTATCAGAAGAAATGTGCTAGTCTACATAGATGATGTAATCATCTACTCTGAGACATTTGAGCAATATTTGCAAGACCTCTATAAAGTATTCAATACCATCCGAAGCTCAGGACTCAGACTCAATGCCAAGAAGTGTTTCTTTGGAAAACATCAAGTCAAATATCTGGGATATGTTATCTCAGCTCAAGGCATACATGCTGACCCCTACAAGGTGGAGAAAGTCAAGAACTACCTGACCCCTACCTCAGCAAAGAAGACTCTATCCTTTCTCAAGTTAGCATCCTACTATCAGCAATTCATCCCAAGATTCTCAGACAAGACAGCACCTCTCAGAGACATCTCCAAGAAGGACCAACCATTTTACTGGAAGAAGGACTAGCAAAAGTCTTTTGATCTACTCAAGAAGGCCCTCATAGAAGCTCCTGTTCTGGTGCAACCAGATTTTAACAAACCCTTCATTCTGACAACTGATGCCTCAGCCCTAGGACTTAGATCCATTCTGTTATAGCAAGATGACCACAAGAGAGAGCATGTTATTGAATATGCTAGCAAGGCTACAAATGAATCACAGGCAAACTGTGGAGCCACCAAGTTGGAGTATCTAGCAGTAGTATGGGCAGTAGACCACTTCCACCACTATCTCTTGGGAAAGAGATTTGCTCTCATCATAGACTACTAAGCTTTACAATAGTTGTTCAAGAAACCAGAACTCTCAGGAATCTTTGCAAGATGGATTATGTCCTTACAAGAATACCAGTTCACCATCATCTATAAGAAAGGTGCTAAGAATTCCAATGTCGATGCCCTGTCAAGAATCCCCCAAACTCAATAAGAATGGAAGGAGCCCCCATGAGAGAAGGCTGCTTCCCACTCACCCAAATGAATCAAGACCTACACTTCACCCTCACCTGGAGCCTGCACCATAGGAGCTTCAAGAAAGGAATCCAGCCTGCCTACAATCTATTCATCCAAAGAAACCTCAAGAAATTTCAAGAAAGTGATGGCAAATGTTGGAGAGTATAAGGAGATCAATACATCCAAGTTCCAAAAGAAGACAAAGTACCAAAAATCCTGATAACAAATTATGACCAGAATGCACATTAAGGAATTGGTGCCACTATTGTAAGAATCAAGAAGCGATACTATTGGCCCAAAATAAGGAAATAAATCTCAAAACACATTCAACAATATGACACCTGCCAAAGATACTAATAGAAATCCACCAACTGAGCACTATTAATGCCAATCATAGCACCAGCTGGAGCCTTTCAAAGACTAGAAATAGACATCATTAGACCCCTACTAGTAATCAGCTAAGGAATGCACTATATCCTCACTATTGAAGACCACCTGATAAAATGGCCCAAAGTCTTTGCCATCGAGACCACTGATGTCCAGACAATTATCGGGATCCTGTATGATGAAATCTTCAGCCACCACAGTGCTCTCAAGAAAATCATTACAGATCAAGGCCATGAATTTGTCAATAAAGCCATAAAGACCTTTGCAAGCAACTTCAAGATTAAGCTATGACCAATGACAGCTTACCATCCCCAGACAAATGGACTTATAGAATGAATAAACCAGACCATCAAACAAGGTCTCAGCAGGACCAGAGATCAACTAAACTGGGACATCTATCTGCCAGCAATCTTATTCAGCATCTGCACCTCTAAGGCCACTGCTACTCAATAGACCTCTTCTATTTGGTGTATAGCTGAGAAACCCAAGACCCTGAGAAACCAATCCAGCTGGATTTGACAAAACAAGTCACAAAAGAAATCACTCAGTTATATGAAGCATGCCAGCAAGTCTGAGGATTCATTGCTCAAGCCCAGGAATGACAAAAGAAGTACTATGACTGCAAGACCAACTTGGACCCCCTGCTTGTTGGACAGCAAGTCCTGATATACTGCACCATTATAGAAGGAAACTGGAGTACCAAGCTCGAACCAAAATAGAAAGGACCTTATCTTATTCATCAAGCCTTCATAAACTATACCTATTAGCTCAAGACCATAGACAGAGTTTTACTCAAGACCAAGATACACTGCAACTGCATCAGGCCCTACTACTATAGCCCAATCTCTGTATTGACTTCTTTGAATTATCAATGACATATGGCAATAACTAGTACCTTAAGCATTGGAAGTTTAGCTTGAGACCCTGGAACCAGCAGGACATCTAGTGAACCGAAGAACACCAAAATGAAGCTACTAGCTAGGTTTGAACCCCTCCTGGATGGTTAGTCCAGTAATATGCCCTCTGTTCTATACAAGGATGGCTAGTCCTCACCAATGTACCAATAAACTCTTTCTAGAGAAATTCAAGACCCCACAACCTCTATATAATCTTCACTGCTAAGAATGGCTCTAATTTTGCAAGGAGCAGATGTGACATGCACAATCGACAATATCAGAATATGGAGTATGAGTGACTGCTAAGATCAGATGACATAATGGCATAACAATCAAACAGACAACCTAATCTGTCAAGTGATCACACTAAAAGGAGCAATGATAATCCAAGCCAAAATAAAGAATATGTTATTTAAAGAATGCAGCCTCAGTCTCAGGAACCAGTACCAAAGAACAAGTACTCTACACACAATGCCTCCTACCCACCATTCCAACCAGACCTCCCACCATTCTACCCCTTTGCCAAGTCTCAAGACCATTATCTTTAATGCCATCAAGAAGGCCATCTGGCATCCAGATATCTTGGACCATCTGAACTTCTATACTGAAGACCTTGGACACTTCATCAACTACCAGTACATCATAACTCAGCAGCTCAAGAACACTACTGACCAAATGACCCTCTAGTATGACTATGAGATAGGCCACCACCTCCATAATGAAACCCAAGAAAATGACTGGGAAGACCTTATTGCTGAATTGTTAACTACCAGCTGGCTTATCAAGAGAGCCCTCTATGTCCACCAAATCTTTTGCCATATTCCCTGGGCCATTGCACTCTTATAAGGGATCACTGCTAGGAATATTATCTACCTTACCACTGAAGAAGCCAATTGGGTGGAATCTGAAGTAGCTGATTACATTGGAAGCAACTGCATCATAGTGGGAAGCCAACAGACCAAATCTACTTTGTTAGGTTTCCACACTACTCCCCTCTGAGACAACCACCAAGGTCACCTCATGAGCCTTATGGAGATATTCAAAGGTCCACCTATTACTATTGAGGCACCTGCTGGAGCTACCCCAACTACCCACCATCTTTTCAGCCTTAATTCACACTATATCATCTGGGAGCCAAATCAAGAAAAGCTTAAGAAGTCCCTACCTTTGAAGAGAAGGAGGTCCAAGAACTCCAAGACTCTGCTCTAGAAGCAGCCCTCTCTGATACTGAAACTGATGAGACCTTAGAAGAAGAAGAAAAAGAAAAGCAACAGAGAATTTATCAGTCCTCTGTCTGCATCCAAGCTGTTCAAGGATTAGAGAGTATTGTTGAAGATTATTGGCCACTATTCTATCTCCTCACCTCTTGGCCAGCACTTTCTCCTTTCAAAGAGTGGAATGACAAAGTCACAATCCAGCAAGATGATTTGTTTGCCACTGACAAAGAGTACTATACCCTTTAAAGTACAGATCTGCACCCTCTTGTTACTTATAAATATCCCCCCACACAAGTGTATTATAGTTTAACCCCATAACAGATAGCTGCCTCTAAACATTTCTTGTCAGTGGCATAAGACCCTAACCCTCATGATATAAATTGCCAAAACCTTCACCACCAGCAAGCCAATTGTGCAGCAAGTAACCTATTGCTACTGATAATATAAGAACAACACTACACCTTACTGCCAGCAAACCAATAGTTTAACCACTGAAGCCTTCAGTACCAATAAACTAATAGTATACTTAGCCTCATAATGTAGTAGCTACACTATAGTTAGCCAGATAGCAACCAGATAGCAACTATATGTACAACACAAGCAACCTAGTAACCACAATGTATATAAAATAGCCCAAAGAATGAGTGAATAAATCTCAGTCAATTGGCTTTTATCTGATTAATGAGAAGTCTAGTGTAAGATAAACCAACTTAAGTTTTTAAGAAACTTTGAGAAAGACTCCAAGAGCCAAGGATACCTCTTGTTCAAAGGACTGCCAACTGCCATTAGGAATTCACCACCATAAACTACCATAAACTTCAAGAAAACCAACTACCATTTAAGTTTCAAGACTGCCATTATGATACAAAAGACCACTGTCAGGAAAACTATCAAGAACTACTGCCAAGTTAAGGAAACTGCACCTGAGATTCAAGTCAGTCAAGTTACTTTTGCTGCTACTAAGGAAAGCTACCAGAAATTGCCACCAAGATCCCGTCAGCCCAACTGTCATGTATTCGACCCAGCTATGCATTCAGACCAACTGCCTATTCAGACCTCACATTCAAGATTCAAGACCCATATATTCAAGTGTTAAGATCCCAAGACTTAGCTAAGGAACCTAAGGATATCCACTGTATAGGATACTAGACCGACACCTGCCAGCACAGTCAACATTCACCTGATATTGTCAAGTTAACAAGTCAGATGGATGAGCAAGCCATCGATCTCCATTTTCTTTACCCATACTGCGCCATGAACTGCCAAGAGTTATTGACTGTCACACACATTAATCGATCTACATATTCAAGCTGAGACCCAAGTTATCACCACCAGGAACATCCTTCTAGTATAAATGATTGAGTTATAATCTACTAAACAACTGAGCTATCAAAGCCTGTCATCATCTGTTATCCACCTGACCCCTTTCAATGTATGAATCGAATGAGCTGATCACATGACCACTAACTCATATTCGCCCTTTTATCTTGTTATACCTATTGTGTACTTCATCAAGTGGCACATTGAGCCATGCTCGAAGCATATAGTTAATAGTTATACAAATCATATGATACAATAGATTTTTGGGCTTTGTAGTGAGTTTTATTTATAATATACTTTTTGATAATATATGGCTTCATATTGTTTATTATGAGTATTGCATTTATTATGATATTTCTTAAGTCTGTATTGACTAGTACTCCCAATGAAGTGAATTGAATCGAATTGGACCTAAATTCAATTTGATTCGAAAACTTTGAATCAAATTGAGGCCCAATTCGATTCAAATCAATTCGAATTGAGGTCCAATTCGATTTGAAGTCCAATTCAAACTCTATTTTTAGAAATTGAATAACTTGACGAATATACATCCAAATTCAATGATCTTTAGCTTGTTAGATTCCTCTTATATAGGGGAATCTAACAAGCTAAAGATCATTAAATTTGGATGTGTATTTGTCGAGTTATTACATTTCTAAAATAGGTTTCAAATTGGACCTCAATTCGATTTGAATTCGATTCGATTCGAACTCAATTCGAATTGAAAAATCCCCAATTCGATTCAATTTGAATGACCCTCAATTTGATTCAATTTGAATTTATTTGATTTATTTGGGAGTACTAGTATTGACATTACTTGCAGTTCTGGTAAAAATACCTTTGATTAATTCTCTTAGTTGTACTTTGAAGATATCAATTTGTTTTCAGATGGCCAAATCTCTTAGAGCTGCTACCTCTTCAATTATATCTACAAATTCTCTTAGATAGTACTCCTAATGAGTCATAATGAGTAGATTATAATTGATTCAAGTGGATTTAAATTGACTTGTTAAATTTGACTTTTAACTCAATTCAAATTGATTTCTATTATTTCATTATGATTTAAATCAGAGATTGAGTTAATTAATTGATTTAAATCAGTATTTGATTTTTTTTTTCATAAAGATTAGAGTAGATTTAAATCTACTTATTAGAAGTACTATTCTTAGATCTTTCTCTGGGTATTCTGTGAATATGGATAATAGTAAGGCCATTTTATCATTACTGCTCTCTGGTTCTATTTTGGTTTCTGAGTCTAATTCAAAGTTGTGGACTGTTAATAAATATATACTTGAGGATATGTGAGACCTGAGTTATAATGGTGACCTTTATACTATTTTTAGAAGTCTTGTGGATAGAACTCTTGGAGTTGAGATTACTGGTCTTAACTATTCTGAATCAGAGTATGGCCTTAGTAGATCAGGAAAGACTCTTGGAGGAAATCTTTTAAGATAATTATTGAGATCTTAAATAAGGTCATCAAAGTTATAGTTATTTGTTTCATTTGGTGTAGATCTGTCAAGATCTCTGAGTGGTATGTTTTCTAGTACTTCTGATATATTTTCAAGCTATAGACTTAGTAATTGAACTACTAGTGATGAATTTTATATAGTACTGACTTCTATAATCTCAGATTTTTCTAATGATAAGTAGTATCTGATTCTGGAGATAATTATATCTCTCTGTCCAAATGCTTTATAGTACTAATATTTCTTCTCCTATAGTAGCTAAGATAGGTGCTGTGTCAAAGATTTTAGTAATATTGATCTTTAGATTGAATATTGGGTTTTATGAGCTAAAAAGTCATACAAATTTCGAAAATCTTCCCAATTAAGCCTCCAAATATAATGTGTCCAGCTCAATAGAGACAAATTACAAGGTTGGGTAGCTATATAGATTGGCTTGAGCCCTCAGTTACTTTGTTAATAAGCAACAAAATGTTGAGATATGTATTATATTGATCTTGTATTGATATTTAGTAGTATAATATTCAATTTTGAAAATTCTGTAGGCAATTTGGACAATTTCCTAATTAGGTAGTATTCTTAAGTAATAGGTGATTTTCTGTAATATATGAGTAATTTGGTCTGTAATCCAGATAAGAATTTGATAGATTTTCTTAAAGATATAAATTCTTAATATGGGTGATCTGGTAGTATTCCTTAATGATAGACAATTGGATTCTTTTTCTAGTAAACTTCTGAATACAGATTTCTCTTAAATAATATAAATTACTTAAATAATGCTGATTACTAAAACAATACAGATTGCTTAAATAATATAAATTACTTGAATGATATAGATTACTTAAACAATATAGATTATTTAAATAATACAGATTACTTAAATAATATAGATTCTGTAAAATATGATAGATTGGTGGATAAAAATATAGCAGATCTCAGATAAGATTATATCAAATAACTACTTTGTTTATATTGTAACATGCCTGGCTCAATAGAGGCAAATTACAAGGTTGGGCGGCTGTGTAGATTGGCTTGAGCCCCCAGTTACTTTGTCAAAAAGCAACAAAATGTTCAGATATTTGATGTCTAGTGGTATAATATTCAACAGCTGGAGACTTTCTGCGTGCGATTTCCTAATTTGGTGGCGTTCTTGGGTGCGGACAATTGGTATGACGATCTCCTGTGAGCAATTTCCTTCTTGAGCAGTGAACTAATTTTGTGTGACGCAGGCGATCTTGTGTATGGCGAATTTGGCGGGTTTCCTTATAAACGGGCTCTCTGGGGACCAGCGATCAGTTTCCTTCAAGGGTGCGGATTCAGGTTGATGGCGTGACGGCGATCGGGTTTCCTTATGCGTGCGAGTTCTGGATGCGGTCTGCTTGAGCAGTGCGGTTCTTCGAACGGTGCGGTTAAGCGGATGATGTGGGTTACTTGAATAAATGCGGGCGATCGGCGGAATGCGGCGGATCGACAGACTTCCTGAATGGCAGACTGAACGAGGCGGATCGGCGGTACGTGGCGGATCGGCAGACTTAAACTGGCGAACTTAAACTGATGGACTTTTGGCTTATCTGGCAAGCAAACTAAAAACGGCGGACTTCTTTGTATCGGAAAGTGGACCGGAGTGGAAATGAGGTACCAAGCTCACAATCTCCTAGAAGAGGCTCTAGAGTGGGCGTTTCTCCTAAGTGTTGCAATCCTTTCTGGACCAAGTGGCTCTGGGCAGGCGTATCCCTCAAAGTGTTGTAGGCAGACTTGACTTTTGCTTTGGATTCAATTTTCGGACTGAGGTTTATTCACTCTTGTCTCTGGGGTATTTTATACATTGTGGTTGCTATCTTGGTTGCTATCTGGCTAACTATAGAGTACTATTTGTGGCAGGGTGTTCCTTCGGGGGATGGTGTTCCTTCGGGGGATGGTGTTCCCTCAGGGGACAGTGTTCCCTCAGGGGACAGATTATTCCCCTGTTTAGCTATCTGAGTTATTTATACAGTTTTCCGCAGCAATGGTTGCTGGTTAC
>RQIL01023221.1:0-19074 GCA_003951145.1 Jimgerdemannia lactiflua | reverse complement strand
AAAGTAAGTAAATAAGTTAGAACAAAAAAAGTAAAGTAACAAAAATAAGACTACTAAACTAAATATTAGAGACTAGTTATATATAAGAGAGAGTATATTATCAGTATAGATCAAAAGATACTTCTCTAATTAGTCTCAAAGTTACTTCTGCTTTAGTAGAAAATCAGTATAGATAATAAATATAATATATTTAAAGTGAGTAGCAAAATATACTAGAGAATAATCAGAGTAATAGAATTAGAATAAGATAGATAAAATACTAAAATAAGTAAAGTACTGAAATAAAATAAGATAGATTAAAGAAGTGAGATATAATAAGAAAATAAGATATTATAAGTAAATGAGTTAGAAAAAAGAAAGTAAAGTGATAAAAATAAGACTATTAGAACTAAGTATTAGAGACTAATTATAAGAATATATATCATTAGTATAGATTAGAAGATACTCTTCTGATTACTCTCTAAGTTATCTATTGTAATATGTATGATCGACAATGCAGAGTATGAGTGACTACTAAGATCAGATAACATATAGCATGACAATTAAGTGAACAATCTAATATATCAAGTGACTATTCCAAAAGGAGCAAGGATAATCTGAGCTGAAATGAAAGAACATGTTACTTAAAAGACCTAGCCCCAACCTCCAGAATCAGTACCAAAGAACGAAGAATTCCCCCCACACAATGTCTCCTACTCACTACTTCAACTAGACTTCCTGCCACTCTACTCCTTTGTCTAGCCTGAAGACTCTGGTCTTTGAAGCTATTAAGAAGGCTATTTGGTGCCCTGATATCTCCGAACATCTGAACTTTTACACCAAGGATCTTGGACACTTCATCAATTATTAGTACATAATGACTCAATAGCTTAAAAATACTACTAAATGGATGACTCTTTGGCATGACTATGAAATTGGATACTGCCTTCACAATAAAACCCAAGAAGACAACCAGGAAGACCTTGTTACCAAATTATTAACCACCAGCCAGCTGATCAAGAAAGCTCTCCATATCCACCAGATATTCCACCATATTCTCTAGGCTATAGCACATTTGCAAGGAGTAACTATTGGAAACCTTACCCATTGTAACATAGCAGATGCTAAACTTAGCAAGTATGTTGGATTTCTTTATCTTGAATTCTTGTCTTCTTGACTCCCAGAGTCAGTAGTTCCGTGAGGCCAAATGTGTCAAAGAGGTAATCCTGAAAGTCCCTTTATCGGTATACTTGTTCTTTATGCTAACACTTTTGATCTGAGGTTTATTCACTCTAAGATACTGGGTTATTTATACAAGTTTGCTAACTATGAGATGGCTAAGTTATGACTATGTTTCCTATGAGTCAGTTTTCACAACTGTTAATCCTCAACATCTGTAGAATTTTAATGATTGTCGAAAATTAACATCTGTCTAATTTCAACGATTGTCGAAAATTAACATCTGTCAAATTTCGACAGTTGTTAAATGACTACTATACTATATTAGGAATTGGATTGGGTACCACGATCAAATGTCTATTCCCCTGATTTTCACTACTATTTTGGGTCAACCATCACAACTTCCTCCTGAATAAGTGATTCATCCCTGAAACATCCTATTCACTTGAACTCCCAGGCTTCAACTATCTGAATTTCATTATACTGTACAATCTGTGCTAATACATTCTCCTAATGTTGTCTTCTAACATGGCTGAAATCTCCTGGTAGTACTCCTCGGAACTGGGCTAGGGCTTGTTCATCATCTCTGAATAGTTGGTATACCCTTGTGGCAATCTGAATCTGAGCGTGAGAGAGCTGGCACTCCTGAATCCAATCCTCCTTATCCATTTCTGGCTTCAAGTTCAGTAATTGTCCCAGCTTGAAGTACTCCTGGAACTCAGTTCTACTCTGATAGGCCTTGAAGTGTGAGATTCGTGACAAGTGTGTATTCACTAGACTCTGAATGCTGTCAAAGGATTCCTCTAGCATTGGTGGTTCAGTTGAGCACCACTGTCTTTCTATGGCTCTTTGGGCAGCACTAGTAATCTTGAGGGCTGTGGCTATGCTACGTTGAGTTGCCATGGTACTTCTTGAGCCGGTTTCGATGGATGGTAGTGGGGATGATAGTGCCTGTGGGCTTTTGTAGCCGAAAGGTGGTCCCTTTTATATCTTGCACCAGGTAAGGTCCTTCCCACTTGGGCTCCAGTTTTCTTGACCAGGAAGCTTCTACCATGTTCTGGTACACTAGGACTTTGTCTCCTATCTTGATAATCTCCAGGGGCTTGTGAGTCTTTTCCACATTATTCCGCTGTAGTACCTGTATCTTGATGATATAATCCTCTGCCTTTTTCCTAATTTGATGCAATCTCTGTATCTCCGTGTCCATATGCTTCCAGATTGTGTCATTGTTTGCTGACAAACTTCCACTAGAACTTTCTTCTCTGAATAGCATTTCTCATGGTGTGAAATGGGTGCTTTGTGATCATATATCCCGCAGAGTGGATAATGCTATTGGAAGATAGTGGTCCCAGTTTCCGTATTCATTACAGATCTTGGCAATGATATTCTTGAGGGTCTTATTAGTTTGTTCTGCCTATCCATTTCCTTGTGGGTGATAGGCTGTGGTCTTGATATGTTGGATCTTGTATTTTTTGTAGAGGATTTCGTGGAACTGGTTGACAAATTCTGTTCCTCTGTCTGTAGTAACCTGCTTCGGGGTCTTGAATCGGCAGATGATTTCTCTGTGAAAGAAATTGGCAATTGATTGTACATTGGCTTCCTTGAGGGGTCCAGCCTCTACCCATTTTGTAAAGAGGTCTACAATTACAATGACATATCAGTTGCCTGTCAATGTCAGGGGTAGAGGACCGATGACATCCATTGCGATGTGGGCAAATGGTATTGGCTCAATGTCTGCTGATCCAGGGGCTTGATTCCATTGGTCTTGTTTCTGCTTCTGGTATTTGTCACAGGTTCTGACAAATTGTCTGATATCTTCTTCTATTTCCGGCCACCACATGGTCTTTTTTGCTTTATCATGTGTGTTGGTTCCTCCTATGTGGCCTTGCTCATGTACTTCCTTCATCACCTGATTCTTCTGATGCTCGGGGATGACTAATTGTTGTCCTTTCTTGAGTATTTCTCCATCTGTTTCGAATTGTTTCCATGTCTGATTAATAATTATTTTTGTCCATTCTTCCAGATGCAGGGGCATCTTTCACTGCCCCAAGTAGCTGATGATTCCGTAGTACAGCTCCTTATTCATGGTGATTGTATGGGGGTTGGGTCCTTCGAGGCATCTGTGAGAGGGCATCAGCATTGGCGTTTGTTCTTCCAGAGCAGTGGGTGATTGTGGCATCATAGGCTTGCAGCTTCATGATCCATCGGGCATAGATTCCTTTTGGCTCACTGGTGGTGAGTAGCCAGGTGAGTGCCGAGTGGTCTGTCTGGATAGTGAAGTGTCTTCCAGCCAAGTAGTAGTGGAACTTTTCTATAGCCCAGATAACTGCAAGGCATTCTAGCTTGTATGACTCATAGGACTGCTCAGCTCCACAGGTACCTCTGCTGAGATAGGCTACCACATATTCGGCACCATTCTTCTTCTGGGCAAGGACAGCTCCAAGTTCCATCGCACTGGTATCCGTCTGCAGGATGAACTCTTGTGTCCAGTCAGGTTTTCTCAAGATTGGGGCCTGTGTCAATCTGGTCTTAAGTTCATTGAAGGCCAGTTGCTGCTGTTGTGTCCACTGGAATTAAACCTCCTTTCTGAATAGGTCATAAATGGGACTGGCGATATGAGAGAATCTTCGAATGAATCTTCTGTAGTAGGATGCAAGACCCATAAAGGCTCAGGCTTCGGTGATGCTGGCAGGTACTGGATATGCTGCTACTGCTTTGATTTTTGCAGGATCAGTGTACGTTCCTTCATGATTGATAATATGTCTGAGATATGCAATTTCTTCTTCTCCAAATTTACATTTCTTGGGCTTGATATAGAGGCCATGTTTGCAGAGCCTTCTGAGGATTTCCTTGATATGTTACAAGTGTTCTTTGGCTGTCTGACTGAAGATGATCACATCATCCACATATACCATTATCCATTTTTCCATAACATCCCTGAAGATGCTATTCATCATTCGCTGAAAACTTGCTGGTGTGTTACACATTCTGAAGGGCATGCAGAGGTAGACATAAGTTCCATCGAGAGTGATAAAGGCTGATCTTTTGCTGGCTTCAGATGTAAGGCCAATTTGATAAAATCCTGAGAATAGATCCAGAGTGGTATAGAATTGTGCTTCATTTCCCAGCATGATGAGGATATCACTGATATTGGGCAATGGTTGTCTATCTTTTTCTGTGACTTCATTGAGCCTTTGGTAGTCTGTACAGAGCCTTGGTGCGAATTCTCCTGGTCGGCTTCCTTTCTTTGGTACTAGAACAATAGGTGATGACCAGGGACTACTGGCTTCCTTAATGATACCAGATTCCTCCATCTCCTTGATTTCCATCTTGAGCCATTCCTTATAAGCTGGTGGAATGGGGCGGGCCTTTTGATAGATTGGCTTTGCATCTCCTGTATTGACATCATGATAGAATAGGGGCTCCTTGGTCTTAATGTTCTTGAAGTCTGTTGCCAGTACATCTTCGAATGTATGCAAGAGATCTGCTAATTCTTTCCTAAGGGGGAAGTTCCTTCCGATTATGTAAGTGTGTTTGTCTTGACTCTCTTCCTTCTTGTGCTCTAGTTCGGTAATCTTGGTTGCTGCAAAGACTCCTCTTCCTGTAGAGCCAAATCCAGCTCTTCCTTGCTCGGTTTGTCTGATATTTGTGACTTCCTTGATTCTTGGGTTAAGGACAGGTAGGATGAGCATCTGTGCTAGCCGATCCTTTTTCCTTACTTCGAATGGAATTGTTGGGTTGTGATTTCTTGCAAGGAGGAGGATTTCTCCTGTGTAGTCTGAGTCGATGACTCCTCTTTCTATAGATATTTCACTTTTTGCCAAGCTGCTCCTTGTCTTGAGGATTCTGACATGGTTTGGCAGGATAGTTACTTCAATTCCTGTTCCGAGAATAGTGGTGGTCTGTGGTTCGAGGATTGTATGGGTGGTGGTAGATAGATCTATTCCAGCTGCATTTTCTGATTTGTACTGAGGCATAACTGCATTGGGGTGAATTCTTCATTTTTTGACTATAATATCTTCCTCCTCATCTTCACTATCATCTGATAGCTCTGGTGGTCCATCTTCAGATTCCTCCTGGTTCCTTTTTGGTCTGTTGGCAATCTTCTTTACCTCGATGATATAGGAATAGCATCGATCCAAGTGTTGGGCACAATACATTCCTTCGCCATGGGGGCACCTTCCTTGTGGAGCATATTCATCTGCAATTCTTGTATACCATTCTTTGTCTGTTGGCTGCTTGCCTTTTTCTTTCCTTGTAGTGACCATATAGGCCTCTTCTTCTTGTTCTTCTTCCATATTAGGGTGGACTCCTTTGTGGACATTGATGGGAACTCTGATCTTCCTGCCTTGATAGACAATCTGCATCTTCTGAGCACTGAGATCGATCATCGCTTTGGCCTTATGAAGCCATTGATTACCGATAAGGATATCGTAGTTGGTTGCATTAGTGACGATAACGTCTACTGGGATGGTGGCTTCTCTGAACTTGATTGGGACATCTTGGATCTTTCCCAAGGGTGTTGCTTGTGTTCCATCAGCTGTGATGAATATCAGTTTGGTGGCTTCTTCTATCTCCCACCCCAGGTGATCTACTGCCTTCTTAGTGATGAGATATCCTCCAGCTTCTGTGTCAATGATGGCTTCAAAGACTTGGTCTTTGATCTGGCAGGTGGCATAAGCTGATGTTTTCCGATTGTCTTCACTCTCTTCATCTGAGTCTCCTTGTGCATTGTTGGCTTCGATTATTCTCCAGCCTTGGTCCTTGCCGATATCTGAGATTCCTGTCCTCATCTATTGTCTGAAAGTCGGAAGTTCTGCAAGTTGACCAAAGGTTGCATTGACTTTTTGATCTTTGAGATCCTTGAAGATATCATACTTGAAGGTCTTGGTCTTGCGCAACTTCTGCTCCTTCTTTCCCTCACTTGATGGTGTGGTGTTTCGGATGATATCTTCTACTGCCTGTTCTAGCTTGGTGTTCTGTTCCAGTTCCATGTCCTGGTCAGCCTCGCTTGGCTGCGTCTCTCTTTCGATAGCCACTTCTGACTTCTTGTTTTGTGCTTGAGTCTTTTTCAGGGGCTTCCCCACTGGCTTCTTGTAAGGAGTAGCTCGATTGTCCTTCTTGTTTGAGGTGGCAGGGTAAGCTTTCCATTCTTCATGCTCTTCCTCTGATTCTCCGATTTCCTCGAAGGTGATAGTGTTTGCCTGTTCTCGATTCCTAGCTGCATTGCTTGGCTGAGCCTTGCGCCTGTTCTCTGCCATGCATTCCGAGGCATAATGGCCTTCTTCCTTACAGTTGTAGCACATTATAGATCATCTTTCATTCGTGGCAGCAAACTTCTGCACTGGTTGTCTTTTGAACTCTTTGACTACATTACTGAGATGTGCAGTCATTTCTGCGAACTGTTTGGCCAGTTCCTCTATTGGATCAGTCTTCCTTGGTTCTTATTGTAGTGGTTATTGTTGTTGAGTATTCTGGTTGACTATGGCAGTTGGGACTATGTGGGTATTCCTTGGTTCGATCTTTACTCCAGTTATTCTTTCCATCGTGTGGCCTTGTGGGTGTCTGGCGGTCCAGTATCTTTGAGCATAGGCGACTTTCTGTCCTAGGTCTAATGCCATTGGAGTGGATCAGATGGCTAGGGCAATTTCTTGGTGGATACCTTTCATAAAGGTATTTTTGGCCACCTGGTCTTGAACTGCATCAGGATAGTCAGCAAGGACTATCTGATGCTGGATCCTTGTATTGAATGTGTTTGGGTCTTCAGACATTCCTTGACAAATGGTATTCAATTGATCCTTGAGGGCTTGTTTGATTTCATCAGTATAGTAGGCATTTTGGAGCCAATCTTTCATAGCTAACAGTGTTGCCGGGGCATCAGCTCCTGCATGGTTGACTGCAGTAAAGGCGGTTCTTGCTGGGCCTCGAAGGCTTACAGGGAGTAGGGCTACTTGCTGTGCTGGTGTTAAGGTCCTAACAGCAGCGTATTGCTCGAAATCATCAATGAAAGTGATGATTGATTCATCAAAGGTATATCCATGGAATATGGGTGGTCTCATATCCATTCTGTCTGATTGGGTTGTGTGGGTTCTTGTGGCGGTTGTTCGTTGTTCAGCTTGAAAGTGAGGGATTCATCTTGAATCACCAGCCAATGGGCACCAAGTTGTAATGTAGCGGACGCTAAACTTAGCAAGTACATCAGATTTCTTTATCTTGAATTCTTGTCTTCTTGACTCCCAGAGTCAGTAGTTCCGTGAGGCCAAATGTATCAAAGAGGTAATCCCGAAAGTCCCTTTATCGGTATACTTGTTCTTTATGCTAATACTTTTGATCTGAGGTTTATTTACTCTAAGATACTGGGTTATTTATACAAGTTTGCTAACTATGAGGTGGCTAAGTTATGACTATGTTTCCTGTGAGTCAGTTTTCACAACTGTTAATCCTCAACATCTGTAGAATTTCAATGATTGTTGAAAATTAACATCTGTCGAATTTCAACAATTGTCGAAAATTAATATCTGTTGAATTTTGACAGTTGTTAAATGACTACTATACTATATTAGGAATTGGGTTGGGTACCATGATCAAATGTCTATTCTCCTGATTTTCACTACTATTTTGGGTCAACCATCACACCATCTAACAGTCAAGGAAACTGATTGAATAGAAGCTGAAGTAGCCAATCATATTGGCAGCAACTACATCACTGTGGGAAGCCAACAAACTGAACCCACTTTACCAGAATTCCACACTACACCCCTCTGAGACAATCACCAAGGTCACCTCATGACCTTATGGAGATATTCGAAGGACCTCCCATTACTATTGAAGTATCTGCTGGAGCTATCCCAACTACTCACCACTCTGTCAGCCTTACTTTGTACCATATCATTTGGGAGCCAAATCAAGAAAAAGCTCAAAAAGTCCCTGTTTTTGAAGAAGAAGTTTAAGAACTTCAAGACTCCACTCCTGAAATAGCTTCCTTTGGTACTGAAACTGACGAGTCCTCAGAAGAAGAAGAAGAAGAATAACAGAGAGTTTATCAGTCCTCTGTCTGTATTCAAGCTATCCAAGGATTGGAGAATATTGTTGAAGATGATTGGCCACCATTTTACCCCCTCACTACTTGGCTGGCACTTCCCCTCTTTGAAGAATGGAATGATGAAGTCACTTCCCAGCAAGATGATTTGTTTGTCACTAATGAGGAATACTATACTATTTAAAGCTAACAAATACCCCTATACTGAATCTGGCCAGCCAACATTTTGTCAGCAACCATCCATTTTTAGTGATGCCATTCCTCATATCTGTTTTCAGCAATACCACCCATTGTATCTATATCTGATATAAACAATCGTCACATCTGTTTTCAGCAATACCATCATTACATCCGTTTTCAGCAATACCACCCCTCCCATCTGTTTTCAGCAATACTACCCTTCACATCCATATCTGGTATAAACAATTGCTGCACTCATATTCAAACATCTGTTACAGTCTTGTAAGCCAATAGCATACTTAGCTATATAACATAGCAGCCACACTATAGTTAGCTACCTTATAGCTAGCAAACTTGTATAAAATACTCCCCTGAAGAATGAGTAAATAAACCTCAGTCAATTGGCTTTTATCTGAATAATGAGAAGTCTAGTGTAAGATAAACCAATTTAAGTTTTTGAGAAACTTTGGAAAAGACTCCAAGAGACCAGAATTCTGAGAACAAGACAACTAGAGCAATGATTGCTCAAGGTTTGAGTTAAAGAATTTCTCTTGTCATATTCAAGACTGACTGCCCCAATTCAAGACCACCACTACAAAAAGAAAACTGTTAAGAAATTCACCAACATGGATTACTACAAACTTCAAGTCAGTCAGTTAATTGCCACTGCCAAGGAAAGCTGCCAGGAAACCACCACTGCCAAGAAAATTGACCACTATGAGTATTTAAGTTTCACTACCAGGAAAACTGCCTCATTCAGTTCAAGAGAACCACCAAGTTAAGGAAAACCGCCCCCCCAAGATTCAAGTCAAACTGCCACTAAGATCCTGTTAATCCAAGATCCTACCATACATTCAGACCAACCACCCATTCAAACCATCATTCAGACTGCACATTCAGATAAGACTCTACACCTTTGCATTCAAGATTCAAGACCATGGACCCCTAGGAAACCCAGTCAAGAAACTCAAGGATATCCACCATATAGGATACAAGACTGTCAGAGAAGCCAGCACAATCCCCATTCATCTGAGTTAACAAGTCAGATAGATGAGCAAGCCATTGATCTCCATTTTCTTTATCCATACTGTGCCATGAACTGACTGATCAACCAATCATCATAATAACCATTAATTGACCCACCCATGTATATTGAGCCTACATACCAAAGTTATCATCACCAGAAACCTTTCTAGTATAAGTAATTGAGCTATTATCTACTAAACAATTGAGCCATTAATATCCAATCTTTTGATGACATTTCAAACAACCTATTATATAACTACCACCCATAATCAATATCAAATATATCTTATATATATTGTGCACTTCACCAAGTGGCACAATTGAGCCATGCTTGAAGCTTATAGTTATACAAATCATATACCACATTTTGGGGGGCTCAACTGGGAATAGTTTTTCTTAAAGATTTGACCTTTTGGCTTAAGAATCCAGCAGCCATCTACATTGGAGACTCCAGAAGAACCTAGCCAGCAACAAGTTCAAGGACAGCAGCCCTCTTTAGTAGAAAAGAAGGCCTATACTATTATCAGGACAGCAGCCAGAACTCTGTTCAGAAGTAGTAAGCTAGAAAACCAAATCAGAGGACAGAAGTAACCCAGATTATAGCTTGACCTCAAAGGAAAGAAGACAACTCAGAGGATAATCAGAACTCCTTCAGCTTCAAGATCTAAAAGAGGATCTTTCTGAAGAGTACCAGACCTGAATCTATAGGAAGAACTCAGACTGAAGCAACTACATCACTACAGCCATCAATTGAGTCACTTTCCTAGACCAAATATATTTTGAGACATCCAAAGGAGAGGAGGACTATCACTCATATAACTCCAGAGACAAGTTCAATCTACATCACTATATAGATAGCTATATAGACTTTCAGTAAGGTGAACAGAACCTCACTACTTTACAGTAGCAAGGGGCAGATGAGTTTAACACCAGTTATATCAGCTCTCTTGCACCTTCAATTACCCAAGCCTCTGCACCTTAGTCACTTATATCTTGCCACTATCTGCAAGAAACAAGGAACACCAGCTCTCCTAGTGCCCTAATATTCAATATCCACCATCAGTCTACCAGAGAACCCCCACTACCATCAAGGATCTCTACTCCAGTATTGATCAGAAGAGCCAGATTCCCTATACTACCAAGATACTGCCCTCTACCTATACCTCCTGTACAACAAACACCTTCACCATCTTTATCTCCCCAAGGACCATTAAGGAACACTATTTCTGAACTAGACTCAGATAGTAAGAATAGTAAAAATGAGCCAGACATGAGCTACCTACAGAAGTTCCATAGTACTGATAATGAAGACATCAAGGAGTTTATCAGAGAAATCGAGATACAAGCAGCCATCAAACAATGGGATATAGAAAGAAAACTCAGCATTGTGGAGTCACTTTTGAGAGGCCCAGCTCTCTAAAGATACAACCAAGCCAAATAGAATGGAGGAGAAATCTATAGAGCAGAACAAGAGACTCATCTTGCACTATATGGAAATTATATATAAAGATATACCATCTATAAGGACTGGCTCCACATCCAGTTCAATGGTCTTGAATACCAACAAGAGGCACAAGAAGCTCTGACCTATATGACCCAAGCTACCAATGAAACCCCAAAGAGTTTCTACCATCGAATCTAAGCTCAGATGATCAAGGCAAACCTCCAGCCTACAGTTCAACTGGTGCTAGTCTCTACCACCTTCCTCAATGGTCTATACCCAGAGCTTAGAAGATAAGTTATCAGAATGAGTTATCGAAACATCGAGCAGCAAGTTGCTAGAGCACAAGGATGTTGGGAAGCAGATTACAGACTGGCCCAGCATGAGTACTATGAGTCAGCTAGAGTTAAATCTCCAAGAATTCAAGAACCTATTACAGCAGAGCAGGAGAATATATTCCTCAGGGCCTGGTTGGTCAACTATAAGAACAGACTCCCATCTTCAACTCCAGCCCAATTCAGTCAACAGCTACAGTAATAGCAGCAGCTGCCAAGAGCCCAAGAAGACCCAAAGATCATGCTCATCAAATAGATGAAGGACTTGGCCATTGTAGTAGTATAGCTGAAAAATTAAGGAGGAAGACAATAAGATTACCATTGTGATAACAGGCCAGACTACTGACAACAAGACAATAGGAGTTCTCCTCAGGCACCCTCGGCTACAACTGCAGGCTCAGCTACAACAGGTCCCCATACTCCTATCTGTTTCTACTACAGAAATCAAGGCCACATCCAAAGGCACTGCCCAAGGAAGCAAGCTACTCAGTCCAATGACAGAAATGTCAATCTCATTCAGATAGATGAAGAGATATGAGAAATGGAAGAAAAAGTAGCCTAGCTTCATAGCCAAGATAACATCAATCTATATTATGAAGCTTTTCCATTCAAGGTGACTTGGGAAGCAGTACTTGCTCAGACCAGAAGATGAGGAAGACCACCAAGGACTCTACCACCACTGTCAATAATAGTATCCACAGGCAAGTACTCAAGATATGGCCACTCCTCCTCAGATACTTCTCAGGAAAATGACAAGTGAGTTAGAAGAGACACTTCTGAGACTGAAGCCAGACTATCAAGAGTATCAAAGACCACCTCTCTGCCTGACCTTGAAGAAGATGAACATATGAGTGTGGAGTTCTCAGCAGATAAGATGCCTACCAGGAATGAAAGACCTTGCTCCCAAGGACCCAGACATTAGAGGAGTAGCAAACCTCATGCAGCAGCCTCTCTTTGGGACCAGATTCATCAACAGAATGCAGGTCTTACCATTGAGCAAGTTCTCAAGAATACCCCCGAAGTTAGGTGAAAATTCCTAAAGAAAGCCAAGAAAGACATTAAGAGGCTACTTGTCCAAGGCCCACACACACAAGAGCCCAGCAGTATCTATGCAGTACATGAAAATCTGCATCAAGAACATTAATCCACAAGACTCATAAGTGGAAAGATATATGGAGAAAATGCCCAAATTCTTATCAATACTGGAGCAGCAGTCTGTATCATCACTCAGAGAATACTGGAAAGATCAGATAGTGAATTGATGAAGAGACCAAAACAAGAGTCATCATGGCAGATAGATCAGCATCTACTCCCCTGGGACTTATGTGAGACATCCCCATTCAAGTGAGGAAAGTCTGCCTTAATATATCTCAAGCTATTATAACCCCCGCAACCTCCTATAATCTGATCTTGGAAACAGACTGGATGTACCAAGTTAGAGCCAATGTGGATATCAGAAAACAACTCCTAGTCTTCACCATTTATGGACAGAAGCACAAGATACCCATTAAGTCAAGAGCTTCATTAAGAAAAGCAAGTCAGGCCTCCAAGACAGAATGGCAAGAATATGGCAATATACCTACCACTACTGAAAATGAAGATGAGAGTGAGGCCAACTTCCTACAAGAGCTGGGAAGCGATTTCAATACCCCTGAAGATCAAGATAGTGGACCAGAAGAATCCTTTATTGGAGTTATTGACATCGAAGGCCTAGCAGTAAGTATCGATAGAGCCAACAATTAAAGAGTAACACTCAAGTTCACAGGACCATCTACATAACTACCACCTCTACTGATAGAAAACTGAATTTCATGAGCCTTCCACTTAGGCATATGTGAGCACTTCAACTGCTTCTATTCACCAAAAGATGATTGCAACACCTGCCAAGTCCTGGACCTCAGAAAGATTCCAATGCTAATAATTATTGATAAAGAAGAATTGAAATGAGCACCAGTCCACAGCCAAGCTCAGCCTCCAATCCTGAAGACCTTCAAGAAGACTTATCAAGAACAGCAAAAGGTTCTCTCTTTCCAACCCATGGAAACTCTCACTATTGAAAGAGACAGTAACAGTTCCTATACCATTATCTGAGTCCTTCAGATCACTCTACCCACCTATAACAAGTATTGAAAGAGATATCCCACCAGTAAGAAAGTCAAAAAGTGAAATGAAGGCTTTGTTGAGAAAGGACACTGTGATTGCAGGAAGACCTTTACCTGCTACTGGTGCAAACATCAAAGCATTTACCTTAGTGGAGATGTCTACAGAAGCCAAGTCAAGAGAAAGGACCCCACTATAAGAACCCCAAATCTGCTGGATCTATCAGAAGTGTAAGGAGATTAACCATAAAGGAGACTGCAAGGCCAAGAACAAGACCACTATTTGGGACCTATCTTTGGAAGTCCTTGCCATCATCTACTGGTATTGCTACTTACATCAAGAAGAAGAAGAAGTCAATCTTGTCTTCACTCTTATAGAAGCTCTGGACTCCCTCAGAAGGACTAAATTCAACTATACAAGGAACTTGAAGACAGGAGTGCATTGGCCATTCTTCAAGCCAGAATGAATAGAGCTTTCATCTGCAATTGCAGCTACTGAAGTACCATTCCTCAAAACTCAGCCAGTTGTCTAAGTCAAGTTACTCTCTCTCTGGGCACAGCCCCCTCTTATGCAAACAGAAGGATCAGTTGGATATGACCTCTGCCTTCCTTACCAGGCAATAATCTGATCTAGAAGTACCAGGACCTTTGACCTGCAAATTACACTCACTATATCATCAGGACTCTATGGCTAACTAGCATCAAGATAATTATTGGCAACCAAAGGAATCACCATCAAAGGAGGAGTCATTGACCAGGACTACTGAGATCCTCTGAAGGTCATTGTTCACAACAATGAAAGGCACCACTAATACTTCAACTCCTTGAAGGCCATTGTCAAATCCTCTTCATCAAGACTTCATAGCCCACTATTCAAGAGGTAAAGCAGCTGGACAGCATCAAGAGAGGACAAGAAGTACTTCTTTGGAAAACACCAAGTTAAATATCTAGGATATGTTGTCTCAGCTCAAGGCACACATACTGATCCCTGCAAGGTGGAGAAAGTCAAGAACTACCCAACCCCCATCTCAGCAAAGGAGACTCTATCTTTCCTCATATTAGTATCCTACTATTGGCAATTTATCCCAAGATTCTCAGATAAGGCAGCATCTCTCAGAGACATCTTCAAGAAGGACCAACCATTCTACTGGAAGGAAGACTAACAAAAGTCTTTTAATCTACTCAAGAAGGCCCTCACTGAAGCCCCAGTCCTGGTGCAACTAGATTTCAACAAGCTCTTCATCCTGGCAACTGATTAGGGCTTAGATCAATTCTGTTACAGCAAGATGACCACAAGAGGAAGCATATTATCGAATATGCTAGCAAGGCTACAAATGAATCATAGGCAAACTATGGAGCCACCAAGTTGGAATGCCTAGCAGTAGTATGGGCAGTAGACCACTTCCACCACTATCTCTTAGGAAAGAGATTCACTCTCATTACAACCATCAAGCTTTACAATAGTTGTTCATGAAGCCAGAGCCCTTGAGCATATTTGCAAGATGGATTATGTCCTTACAGGAGTACTAGTTCACCATTGTCTATAAGAAAGGTACTAAGAATTCCAATGTCAATACTCTGTCAAGAATCCCCCAAACTCAACAAGAAGGAAAAGAGCCCCTACAAGAGAAGGCTGCTTCCTGCTTCCCCAAATGAACCAAGAATTATGCCTTGCCCTCATCTGGAGCCTGCACCATATGAGCTTCAAGAAAGGAATCCAGTCTGTCCACAAGCTGTTCATTCAAAGGAATCTCAAGAAATTTCAAGAAGACAATGGTAAACTTTAGAGAGTAGAAGGAGATCAATATACCCAAGTTCTAAGAGAAGATGAAGTACTAAAAATCCTGATAACAAATTATGACCAGAATGTACATTGAGAAATTGGAGCCACTATTGTAAAGATCAAGAAGCAATACTGGTGGCCTAAGATAAAGAAACAAATTTCAACATACATTCAACAATATGATACCTGCCAGAGATACTGATATGTAGAAACCTACCAACAGAGTGCTATTAATGCCAATCACAGTACCAGCTGGAGCCTTCCAAAGACTGGGAATAGACATCATTTGACCCCTACCAGTAACCAGCCAAGGAAAATACTATATTCTCACCATTGAAGACCATCTGACAAAATGGCCAGAAACCTTTACCATTGAGACTGCTGATGCCCAGACAATTATCAGAATCCTGTACAATAAAGTCTTTAGCCACCATGGTATCCACAAGAAAATCATTACAGACCAAGGCCAAGAATTTGTCAACAAAGCCATGAAGACCTTCTTAAGTAGTTTCAAGATCAAGTTATGACCAATAATGGCTTACTATTCTCAGATAAACAGACTTATAGAATGAATGAATCAGACCATCAAGTGAGGTCTTAGTAGAACCAGAGATCAACTAAACTGAGACATCTATCTGCCAGCAATCTTATTTAGCATCTATACCTCTAAGACCACCACTACTCAGTAGACTCCTTTCTATCTGGTGTATGGCTGAGAAGCTCAAGACCCTAAGGAACCAATCCAACTGAATTTGACAAAACAAGTCATAGAAGAAATCACCCAGTTATATGAAGTATGTCAGCAAGCACAAGGATTCATTACCCAAGCTCAGGAATGACAAAAGTAGTACTATGACTGCAAGGCTGATTTGGAGCCCCTGCTTATTGGACAGCAAGTTCTAGTATACTATACCATTATAGAAGAAAACTAGAGTGCCAAGCTCAAACCAAAATAGGAAGAACCTTATCTCATTCACTAAGTTTTCATGAACTTTACCTACCAACTCAAGACCCTGGATGGAGTTATACTCAAGACCAAGATACACTACAACTACATCAGACCCTATTATCTGATGAAGACAAAATGCATTGCCCAATCCCTATATTAACTTTCTTGAATTGTTGATGACATATGGCAATAACTAGTGCCTTAAGCATTAGAAGTTTACCTTGGGACCCTGGAACCAGCAGGACATTTAATAAACTGAAGAATACTGAAATGAAGCTACTAGCTAAGTTCAAACCCCTCCCAGATGGTTAGTCTAGTAATAGGCCCTCTGCCCTATATGAGGATGGCCAGTTCTCACCAATATACTAACAAACTCTTTCTGGAGAAATTCAAGACCCCATGACCTCTGTGTAATCCTCACCACTGAGGATAGCTCTAATTTTGTAAGAGGCAGATGTGACATGCATGATTGATAATGTGGAGTATGAGTGACTGCTAAGATCAGATGATATATAGTATGACAATCAAGTGAATAACCTAATATATCAAGTGAGTATCCCAAAAGGAGCAAGGATAATCCGAACTGAAATGAAAGAATATATTACTTAAAAGATCTAGCCCTAACCTCCAGAATCAGTACCAAAGAATGAAGAACCCCCCTCATACAATACCTCTCACTTGTCACTCCAATCAGACTTCCCACCACTCTACTCCTTTGCCTAGCCTAAAGACTCTGGTTTTTGAAGCTATCAAGAAGGCTATTTGGTATCCTGATACCTCCAAACATCTGAACTTCTACACTAAGGATCTTAGGCACTTCATCAATTACTGGTATATAATGATCTAACAGTTCAAAGATACTGCCAAATAGATAACTCTCTGGTATGATTATAAAATCAGACACTGCCTTCATAATGAAATTCAAGAAGATGACTAGGAAGACCTCATTACCAAATTATTAACCATTAGTCAGCTGATCAAGAGAGCTCTCTATGTTCACCAGATATTCTGCCACATCTCTTGGGCTATAGTGCATTTGCAAGAAGTAATCATTGGAAACCTCGCCCATCTAATAGTCAAGGAAACTGATTGGATAGAAGCCAAAGTAACCAATCATATTGGCAGCAACCACATCACTGTGGGAAGCCAACAAACTGAACCTACTTTGCCAGGATTCCACACTACACTCCTCCAAAACAATCACCAAGGTCACCTCATGAGTCTTATGGAGATATTTGAAGGACCCTCCATTATCATTGAAGCATCTGCTGGAGCTATTCCAACTACTCACTACTCTGTTAGTCTTACTTTGCACCATATTATTTAGGAGCCAAATCAAGAAGAAGCTCAAGAAGTATCTGTCTTTGAAGAAGAAGTTCAAGAAGTTCAAGATCCCACTCCTGAAACAGCCCCCTCTGGTACTGAAACTGATGAATTCTCAGAAGAAAAAGAAGAACAATAGAGAGTTTATCAGTCCTCTATCTACATCCAAGCTGTTCAAGGATTGGAGAATGTTGTTGAAGATGATTAGCTACTATTTTACCCCCTCACCACTTGGCTGGCACTTTCTCTCTTTGAAGAATGGAATGACAAAGTCACTTCTCAGCAAAATGATTTATTTGTCACTAATAAGAGGTACTATACTATTTAAAGCTGACAAATACCCCTACATTGAATCCAGCCAGCTAATATTTTGTCAGTAACCATCCATTTTCAGCAATACTACCCCTCACATTTGTTTTCAGCAATATCACCCATTGCATCCATATCAGATATAAACAATTATCACATCCATTTTCAGTAATACCATCATTATGTCTGTTTTCAGCAACACTACTCCTCCCATCCATTTTCAGCAATACTACCCTTCACATCCATATTTGGTATAAACAATTGCTGTACTTATATTTAGACATCTGTTGCAGCCTTGCAAGCCAATAGCATACTTAGCCACATAATATAGTAGCCGCACTATAGTTAGCTATCTTATAGCTAGCAAACTTATATAAAATACCCCCCTAAAGAATGAGTGAATAAATCTCAATCAATTGGCTTTTATCTGAATAATGAGAAGTCTAGTATAAGATAAACCAACTTAAGTTTTTGAGAAACTTTGGGAAAGACTCCAAGAGATTGGAATTCTAAGAACAAGACAACTAGAGCAATAATTACTTGAGGTTTGAGTTAAATAATTTCTCTTGCCATATTCAAGACTGACTGCCCTGATTTAAGACTGCCACCACAAAAAAGAAACTACTAAGGAATTCACTGATATAGACTGCTGTGAACTTCAAGTCAGTCAGTTAATTACCACTGCCAAGAAAAGCCACCAAGCAACTGCTACTGCTAAGAAAATTGACTGCTATAAGTATTTAAGTTTTGCTGCCAGGAAAACTATTCTGTTTAGTTCAAGAGAATCACTAAGTTAAGAAAAACCACCCCCCTGAGATTTAAGTCAAACTGCCACTGAGATCCCATTAATCTAAGATCCTGCTATGCATTCAGACCAATTATCTATTCGAACCATCATTCAGACTGCACATTCAGACAAGACCCTGCACCTTCGCATTCAAGATTCAAGACCACACACCCCTAGGAAACTCAGTCAAGAAACTCAAGGATACCTATCATATAGGATACAAGACCATTAGGGAAGCCAGCACAATCTCCATTCACCTGAGTTAATAAGTCAGATAGATGAGTAAGCCATCAACCTCCATTTTCTTTACCTATACTGTACCATGAACTGACCAATCAACCAACCATCATGATAATTATTAATTGACCCACCTGCATATATTGAGCCTACATACTCAAGTTATTGTTACCAGAAATCTTTCTAGTATGAGCAATTGAGCTATCATCTACTAAATAATCAAGCCATCAATATCTGATCTTTGATAACATTTTAAACAATCCATCACATGACTACCACTTATAATCAACATTGAATATACCTCATATACATCATGCACTTCACCAAGTGGCCCAATTGAGCCATACTTGAAGCTTATAGTTATACAAATCATATGCCATACTATACTTTAGTCAAAATTAATATAAA